>CAIGRP010034857.1:0-21068 GCA_903798385.1 Fraxinus cuspidata
TACAATGTACGGGCAGAAAACTAATATATATATATATATTAATTGACTCAATAGTCTATGTCATTTCATGTTAATTATACATGTAGTATTGTTATGATTTATATTTTATTTTTATATAAGTTTTCATGAACTATAAATTGATAATTAGTAATAATAGTGTTCAGTGAAACTTAATTGACTTAATTTTAAAAGATAAATAATATTAAGTTTAATAATAATTGTATTTAGTTGAAATAAATTTAACTTTAAGGGTATTATTGACTATAACATAAAAATGTAAGGGTAAAACGGAAAATTGAAGATATAAGGATGAATGAGGGTATATTGGACCTATAGGTAAATATGTAAGGGTAAAATTGGTAATTAAAAGATTATTCTTAATCCCTCATTTTTATATAGGGTAGATAATGACTTCACATGTTGATTTAAAAATATTGCTTCAAGTTAAACAGGAAATGTATAAACTACTCAAGATTAGACAATCAGAAAAATGAGTTTTGGAGAGAAAATGAGTTTTATAATAGTGATTTTTTAGAGAATATATGGTTAAAAAATAGAATTTTTTTTTTGTATTTACGTGTAAAATATTTTATTGTGAGAATGTAAAGTTGAAAACGAATTTGAAAAAAAAAAATTGTTTTAATGATTGTCAAACATGGGCAATTATTATCTTGAATCCAAGTTATGTACCCCAACAAGAAAAGTTGTGTTAAAAAAGTAAAATAAAATAAAATAATCTAAGTTCACTTCAAAATGGCTATTTCTGTACAAAGTTAGGTCAAACCCTAAATAATTTTACATCCTCAGGATAAAAGTTGGTTAAAATTTGGAGTGCAACCTCGTGCCTCGACCAGTAGTCGATTATAAAAATATATTTATACAATATAAATTCTTTACTGAAATTTATTTTTAATCTGCGTTAACCAAGACATAACATTTTGAGGATTATGCAACTTTGTCAGAAGAATTTTGACAAATGTAGTAATAGAAGTGTAAGTGGCAATTGATGATTAATTGAGAAAGTTGATTATGTTTTAAATAGTTCAATGATATGTAAATCTTTTCATTAATCTATCTAACACTATAGCATGATTGACATTTTAAATGTACGCCTTTCTGCATAGAATATTATTTTGCATATTTAAAAAGTAAATCTCACGACATTCACTAAAAATAAACAAAATAAGCTACAAAACGTTAATTGACCTACCCAGTGCTATTGGTGTCAATTTACGTGTAAATTTTTTTATTGCGAGAACGTGGGGTTGAAAATGAGTTTGAAAAAAATATATTTTAATGGTTGTCAAACATAGGCAATTATTATTCCGAATCCAAGTTATGTACCCCAACAAGAAAAGTTATGTGGCAAAAAATAAAATAATCCAAGTTCACTTCAAAATGGCTGTTTCCGTACAAAGTTAGGTCAAACGCAAAATAATTAAACATCCTCAAGATAAAAGTTGGTTAAATTTTTCAGTGCAACCTGGTGCTGTGACTAGTAGTCGATTATAATAATATATTTATGCAATATAAATTCTTTACTAAAATTCATCTTTAATCTACGTTAACCGAGACATAACATTTTAAGGATAATGCCATTTTGTCAAAAGAATTTTGATAAATGTAATAATAGAAGCGTAGGTGGCAATAGATGTTTAATTAGGAAAGTTGATTATGTTTTAAATAGTTGAATGATATATTAATCTTTCCATTAACATATCTAGCATTGTAGCATGATTGACATTTTAAATGTACGTCTTTCCGTGTGGAATATTATTTCCCATATTTAAAAAAGTAATTCTCACAACATTCAGTACCTGTTTGGTCTGAGTCAAAGTCAAAGTCAAATAATCAATATTAACCACATCTTTCATGGATCTCACAACTTTTCAATCAAAATGAAACAAAATAAGCTGCAAAACGTTAACTGACCTATCTAGTGCTATTGGTATCAATTGCCTTAGTCCACCTTTATCAATTGCCCAGAAGGACAGGGCCCACTAACATCAAGAGAGTAATATGGACAGGCCAACTCCACTTTTGAGCCGTAGGATAAAGGCACCGCAACGGCCCAAATCCTTTCCTACGTGTCACCTCAACAAATTGTACGTTCGTTCAACTCTCATTTCACACCAGACTCATTACTTCTATTTAAATTAGGTCTGCACTAACCGTTGCAATGAAAATAGTATATTTTGATATTAAATTAGCAAGCCATTTTTAGTTGAATCTAAGATAAATTTGAAGTGATTCGACTTTTCCTTTTAATTTTAATTGTGTGTACTGTGAAAGTCTCGTGTAATTTTAACTTCAATTTAAACACGTTTAAGACTCAAAACCTCACATTTGAAGCTTAATAACACATCTCTATACCACATGAAAAGTTAGAATGTCCATTTGCCCTTATTATTGATCAATGTTATTTCGAACCACTCTAACCATTGCCAGTGATTTGAAAAGTAAAAAGTTACTTTAAGGCTAAATATTGTTTTGAATATTGTTTTGATATTTGAATAATTTTCTAAAAATTTCCATTTCTTGTAAAAAGAATTTCTAAAGAAAACTCATCTAATGTAATTTTTTCAAAAATTTTTTATACAAAAAGCACCATAAGAAACAAAAAGTCCTCTATAAAAAGTAGAAGTAAAAATAAAAATCTGGACTCTAAACAAGGATCGATCTTTTTCTAGGATTTGTTTGAATCACATTTTTTTAGAAGAATAGATTTTGTAATAATAGTTTATTGGATAATATATAATTAGAAAGTATGAAATATTTTGGATTTGTATGTAAGATTTTTTTTTAAAGAATGTGTGGTTAAAAGTAAATTTGAGAAAAAAACAAAGCTCAAACAATGACCTAATTAGTTCAATTTGAATAGATCAAGTCCACCTCTACATCATATTAGTTAGGCAGTGGCTTGACTCTTATTTTTCAAATTTTATTTTGTAAAATCCATTTTCAATCACAAAGTTTTTATATATAATTTCAATTTTTTTTTCATATCTTAAAACTACACATATTAAAAAAATAATAATTTTCGCAAAATACATTCTAACAAAATATACTCAACTCCTATTTGGTAGATAATATAATTAGATTATTTTGTAAATTTTGATAAAAATTGATGAAATATGTGGTTAAAAAATTGTGAATCTCAAAAAATATATGATTAAAGTTAATTGTTAACTTTAATTAGTGCATTTGATTGTGAGTATGAAATTTGTATGGAAAAAAATTGTTTCTATTTGTATGGAAACTATTAATTAAATGTGTTTGATAAATTATATTTTTTATTTTAAAAAAAATACTTGTTTATTTTTTATTGATGTGCAGAACAGAAAGAAAGAGTGATTAAGTTACATAGAAAATAAAAAAAAATCACCAATTCTCAAAGAAAATATTTTTCAATCTTTTAGAAAAAAATATGATGACATAATTAAAAGTTGAAAAATATATTCCATAAAAAAGATTATCATTCAAACACTATGAAAATAGGAATTTGGATAGAAAAATAAATTTATTCAAACGCACTATAAATTTAAATTCATAAACGAATAGTGGAGAATTGAAAAAACTTAAAAACGAGTTTCAAGCAAACAAAATAAAATTACAGAAAAAACAATCTGTCTCTCTCTCACGCACAATTTTTTTCCGATCAGATTGGACCCTTCTTCTTCTATTTTCTTCAAATTTAAAATTTTTATTCTGACCGTTTGATTCCTGGAACAAAATTTCATTTGCCTTCATTTCTATTATATTTATGTAGACCATATAATACAGATCGATACGTTTCATTTGTATATATCTTCAAATTGATACGTGTTGATCTGATTGTTTGCGGGATTTTTTTTTTTTTGGTGGGGTTTGTAGATGGGGATTTATTAAGGGTTTAGAATTTTGCCGTGAAGGAATTTTTGAATGGCGTCGGCGCAAGTGTTGAAAAAGCAAGATCATTTGGAAGCTGGCAGAAAAAAGGTATTCGATTATGGTTCTTTTTAATTTTTATTAGTTAACAGATTTTTTTTTTTTAAATTTTTTTTTCCGGCTGCATTCTTCTTATTTTGTTGGAATGCACTTTCTTGGGAATAAAGGATGCCGAATCGCCGATAACCTGGATACATGCTTAGATTTTTACGTTGTTATATCACCTCTTTATTTTATTTTATTTTTTGCCAAATTTAGTGTTCCTTGTTAAGCTACATCACAAGCTCTATTAGAATCACCCTAGCCTTTAATTTGATAGCGAAGACTTGTATTTTTCTTCTTCTTCTTCTTCTTTTTTCTAGAAAACAAGAATTGTCTGGATTGCAGTGGTGGATTTAGGATCATATTTTTCTTTGTCCATAGAGAGAAGGGGAGATCGGGTGTTGCGTACATATACATATGAGGGAAGTAAATATGTTTGGTGCCAAATATCACAGAAACATCTCCCATTATCAAATTCATTGATTTCTACCATGGGATCTTGATGTTAATAAGTGCCTCGAGCTAGAATAAGTGCTCTCAACATTGCTGCAAGTAAGGGATGCTCACAGCATTCTATATTGCAGACGTGATTTTCTTCAAAATTTAAAATATTAATGGCATCTAACAAAATTTTCTAAATTTTGTAGGCAACTAGAAGTTACCCTTGCTGAAAAGCTATGCAAATGTCAGGTGCCATTTGGTGGAATGATATTTAATGTCCTCACAACATGTAGACGCATTTAGATGGTTTGTTAGATCAATGTATATAGTATTAGGATATTGCTTCAGAAGGATTCAGTGAACTGCAATGCTAGGAAGAATAACAGGTGTAGCATATTTGTTGGTTGCAAGGATGGTTGAGCTCATACAATTCAAAAATTAGTAGTTGTTGCAACAGGATGTTGTTGGGTCAAGTGTGTGAGGAGAAGTCCAAAGTGTAACATTATGTCTGTGGTTCATTCATGAAGTGCAAATCAAATGATAGGCTTTGTGCAAAAATTCAAAAATTAGTTGTTCCAATAGAATTGTAGCTTTTTGTGTGCTGACTATTACTGACCTACCCTTATAATTCATGCTATTGAATTTGGTAGTTTATTTTCAATAATTAAGAACAGTTTTTGAGATGCAAGTTCAAGGGTGGAATCTTTGGTTGTGTCAATTTTCCTCTCCATGATTTATATTTGCTGACACCACCACCACCACCACCCCCAACTGCTGCTGCATTCTTGGTATAAATTTTTAATTCCGTTCCTTGCAGCTAGAGGAGTTTCGCCGAAAGAAAGCAGTGGAGAAGGCTAAGAAAGCTACAGCCACAAGTCAACTTGATGTTCATAATGTTGTCCTAAATGAGAAGCAACCTTCGGAAACAGAATTTGTTCGGCCTACAGATTTAAATGGAGCAGACACTTCTGATGCAGCTGGTGCAGGTGTTTTAGAATCGTTGACAGTTGTTACAAAGAATGAGACCAGGGATTCTGATAGTGTCCAAAAAATTGGTTTTATTTCTACTAACAATACACTTGCAAATTCTTCTTTTTCGGCGAACAATGATGTCAACTTGTCTGTTCCAATGCAGTCTCATATATTTGGTACGGAGTTTATTGGTGATACTTTTAACCATTCTACTTACTATGGGGTAGACGAACAGTCAAATACCAGTGAAGGCCATAAGAAGGCTCTTTCACTTGATAATTTTGGTACCTCTGTTGTTTTAGAAACAAATATTTTTCCCGAAAATTCAGTCAGTACTTTCCTGCAAGACAAGTCGGGTTATGATGAACGCGTGGATAGCAACACGACATCATCATCTTACCAAGGTAATATCGGTATTTTAGACCAATATATCCATTATTTATATTTCCCTCGCCCTCCTGCTATCCTTTCAGAAATTACTAGTGATTTGTTGGCTGGTTTTTATCCCATGTTCTTACTGTAATGTCATAGTCTCTGTTTATTCGGTTTTTATCCTTTGCTCTTACTGTAATGGCATAGATTCTGTTCATTCTGCTACAAACGTTAGAAATTCTACCTTTGAAGTTGGGCAAAAGTTTCCATTCATGGGGGAAAACAAGTTTAGTGATTCTGTTTCTCGTGTGGGTAGCACAAACAACGTATCGCCATCGGCCGAAAGTCATGGATATGCTGGTTTTAGTTCTGATACCCAGACTTCATCCCATCATGCACTACCATCTCCACCTGCTACTTCGAGGAGATCCCGCCTATCTTTCCTTGATTCCATCAACATCTCAAGAGGTCCTTCAGCATCCCCTCCCATCTCTGCAGCGGCAAAAATTGACTCCAGTTCAAAGGTTTACCCTGTGGACTCTTTGGGATCATCTTTTCCTCAGAACACTGTTAATTCCTTCGTTGATGCTGGTAATGGGGTTGACCTATTCAATCATGGCGTGGAAAATAGCATGGAGAACAAGCGTGATTTTTATTCACGGAAACAGAATGAAGACTTTGCTTCTTTGGAACAGGTTTTTTACTGCAATTTTCTGTTGCCCTTTTTCTGGTATTTTTATATCAGGATGTTCTCCCATTCAGCTGTAATTTGGTATATAGTAAATTCTGGAGAATTTATTTTTTAGCTCGTTGGTTTATAATTAAGATGAAGTTGAGATTTTTGATAATTGTGCTGTATTTCTTAACAAGGTTACGTATGTGGTGACTTTTTTTTTTTTCAGAAAATTATTACAAATAATAGCATAACCCCTGACGTTTTCCATTAACTGCTCTTCTAGAATCCGTATGTTTTATGATATCGTTGTCTGTTAAGCGGAGGATTAATAATGTGTCGGATGATATGGAATATTAGAATTTTTGGCTTATCAATGTTCTGAATCCTTTTATTGGGTCAGCATTTTGCGTATTTATTTGCCTAGAAAATGTAAATTATTTGCCTAGAAAATGTAATATAACTCTGTATGCTGTTTTTGAATGACTAATTCCAATTCATGATATCAAGGAGAATGATTGTAAATTATTTGCCTAGAAAATGTAATATAACTCTGTATGCTGTTTTTGAATGACTAATTCCAATTCATGATATCAAGGAGAATGATTGTGCTGATTTTACTGTCAAAATTAAAGCTTGGTGGCCTGATGGTCAGTTTCTTGCAACTTTATGAATCTATAGTAAGATATTCAGAGTTTCACAACTTCAAATCTTTTGTGGTGAATCTCAGAAAATCCTTCTAGGGGCATAATCTTTTTGTTATTGATCATTTTATCAAAAAATTTTAGCTCCTCTTGGGAGGGTGAGCTACCGATCTTCTTCTACTTCTTCTTTTTCACAATGGCAAGAAGTGCTTGATGCACTTGGATCAAAATATATAAGTACTATATGTGAAAGTTGTTAACCCGCCCTTTGATATTAGTTGGATGCAAAATGCTAAAACTGTCCTGATAGAAGTTCTCTGTATTTTCCTGTTTAGTTACAGATGAACTCAAATCACTCAAAATAGTTCATGTGTTGTAGTTTCCATGCCTAAGCATTTTTCCCATTTATAATGCACGAACTGCTACTCTAGAGTTTATGATAATATATCCGTAAAAACCAAGCAGTAGTTTGCATGGTTTTTAACGATGTCATGAAATTGTACTAAGATGTGATTCATGTGCTGGAACATTTCAATCTATTTAACATTGAGCGAGTGTGGAAAACAACTGCTGCGAGCTCTATTTATCCAAATTATGTTCGGAATATTTTTTTTTTTTTTTGAGTATTTTCAGGTGGATTTATGTTTGAATGCTTGTAGCAGGGTTTTGAAAAGTGGGGAAGTGCTTATAAGATAGTGTCCATGAAAATGATTTCCTCTGTTCTTTTTTTTTTTTTTGCAGCATATTGAAGATCTAACGCAAGATAAATTTTCTTTGCAACGAACTCTGGAAGCTTCACGAACATTAGCAGAGTCTTTGGCTGCCGAAAACTCAGCTTTGACAGATACATATAATCAGCAGGTTTTGTTAATGCTAAACATGTTTACATATGTCATGGTTTCTGAACTTTAAAAAGATGGACATAAATCGTAAATTGATAGTTGCAAAACTTGCAATTGCATGTCTTAGGAATTTTTTTGGACAGTACTGATGTCAAGTGCTTAATATTGTTGTTTTGGGGATGCCTTCTAAACCTGGGTTTTTCAATATTACATTTGGAAACGGGTGGAATGATAATATTGAATTCTAAAAAACATATCGCTGACATCAATTGGCTAATTTTTTGTCTTCTTTTTATTTGTGTTCAGAACTGGCTGACAGCTAAATTTTTATATGTAAGCATTTTTATTTCTTTTCATGGCACGGTGTCTTGGTTTTTATAGTTCATTTCATTTTCTCAGGGAGGCATTGTCAACCAGCTAAAGTTTGAGCTGGAAAAGTTACAGGCAGAAATCAAATTTCAAGTGGTTAGTGTTGTGCAAGTAGACCTGCTACTATCAGTGCTTTTTCTTGCTTAATTTGGCCTTTCTTTATTAATTTCGAAATTCATTGCCGTGCTCCATTTTTGTCTTCCCACATGCATATTATGATTGCTCTATTTGGTAATTGTGCCTTGACACACACTATTTAGACTGTCAGTTCATTGATATCTATCTGCTCAGATGCTATGAATTTCTTTATTATGAGCCCAAAGAGAAAAAAAATGATTTTCTTGTCCACTAAAGCATACTGATCTTTTTGTGGAGAATCAAATGAAGTTTGTGCAATCTACTATGATGTAATATTCTTTAATGTGCTGCCAAAAGTTTTTATGGAAGCTCAGTCGAACATGGCTGGCAACACCTGTACCCTCCACTTGGTTAAAAATGCTAGTTTTTCTGCCTTGCATATAGGTGGTTGCATGGTTGAATAGTGTTTTCAGTACCTATTTTCTTTATATATTTCAGTATAGTCCACTTGTTTCCGTTCTGTTTTGATAATTTGGGGGGTGACTTGACACGTATTTCATACTATCTGCAGAAGGAACTTGAAGCTGTGAAAATCGAATATGCTAATGCCCAGCTCGAATGTAATGCGGCTGATGAACGTGCAAAGCTGTTGGCTTCTGAAGTTATTGGTTTGGAAGAGAAGGTAATTCATAACCAAATATTTTGTTGAGTTGTTATCATTGGTAGCAAATTGTACAGGGGAGAATGCTGAAAATTATCGGTTCATTGACGTAATTATCTCAGTCCAATTGAGAAGGTTCCAGGGGCAGACTTATAAATTAAATTGAGATCATCTGCCTTTCAAGCTATACGTTTAGAGGTTTAGACATCATTTGTGTATGTTTCTCTGTGTTATGTATGTATACTTTTAAGTTGGCCGATAGGGATGCAATCCAGTTTTACTGAGCCCCTGTTTGATAGGCCATTATTTGGGAGAAAAGAACAATGTTTTGGATGGTGATTTTTAGGAGAATGTGTGGTTAAAAAGATGGGAAAAATTTTGGGTATATGTGCAAAATATTTTATTCTGTGAATGTCTGGTTGAAAATAAGTATGTAGAAAAAAGAGTTTTCAAATAATGGTTGTCAAACAGGGGGCTAAGAGAAGAAAAGGACGTGGATAAGAAGGAAGGAAAGAAAGAAGACAGAGAAACAAAGAAAAACAGTGGATAATGAAAGGAAATTATATATTTTCAAGTATGTAGAAAAAAGAGTTTTCAAATAATGGTTGTCAAACAGGGCTGAAATTTATTGTTTCTATTGAGATTATATATATTCATAATTGCAAACCAGGTTCTAAATGTTAAGCAAAATGGTATGCTAGCATATGACCCCGTTCCTGGCCATTTTGACCAACTATTGGAGTATTTACTGTTTAGGTAAACTAAGGACATTATTTTCAGGGTTTTTGTGCACAGCCTGTGGCAGTAAAGTGCCACTCTTGAAGCAATCACAGTTCAATCACAGACACTTCTCTTTGAGTGGAGCGTCAGTATTTGACATGCATCGAACAACAAGCCTCGGACATGCCTTGGTGTGTCATATTTTTTTATATATCTAACTTTGTGGCACTCGAGGGATATGCAGCTGCCACTCCACATGGCTTGTCCTATTTTTACAATATTTCCCTAACATGGGAGTGATGCCACCCATCATGTCGAGTCCCATTTTGTAAATTTTGGAATATAAAATGAGGAAAAATTTAATTGAAATTATTTTTGTAAAAATTCAAAATAATGTGAGAAAAATTGAATAACTTCATGGAAAGTTTGTTTTGTATTTACAAATTGCACTTTGTTGATACATGAAATACCTTTACTTTAAGATGCAAAACTACTTGGAATTTTCATCATATTTTCAAATACTAAGAAAGCATCATAATTTGCATAGGTCGCATGAAATTTCATCCGAATCGTGATATTATTGGACTTAAATCTTTCTTTCTGCCTGACCTCCCATTAGTTAGCAGATGATATGTTGCTTCAGATGTCAGATGCACTTTGAACGTGCACTTTCCTTTGTGGTGGGATAGTGGGCTTCCTGCAAGCCAACTTTTAGAGAACAAGTAGCGGCTTTTTATGAAAACACGCTTATGTACATAAAATATTAGCGCATCCTGGTCACACAGGAAAACATACACTTAAAATGAATGGTATCACTAGTTGTCACAGAGGAAATAGTTATTTCGTGATGTATCTGAAATCATTAGTTTTAATAACTTTACATTGAAGATTATCATCAGTGTTGGGCCTTTTTCTATATGCTTGCTGTACACTACTATGATGGAGATAGAGCTGTGTTGCAACTTACACCCAGAAAGAAGACCTTGTGTGTTTCAGATGCTTGGCTGCCTCTCTTCTCTTCTTTTTGATTGCTCAACCAAATTTTATATTTGTTCTTATCCTTTCCTCTTATGTATTTTGTGATCTCATCTGTTTCTGTAGGCATTACGACTGAGGTCTAATGAGCTAAAATTAGAGAGGCAGTTGGAGAATTCACAAGCTGAAATTTCTTCTTACAGGTTTGATTAATTGATTGTCAATAGATCCGTGATACCAATTCTTTAGGACATGTTCTCTTTAACATTTTCAAACCGTTTTCTGTTTTCGATTTTTCAAAACAGTGAAAAAGCGTTCTCTTTCCTATTTTTTAAAACAAGTTAAAAATTTACAAAGAAAACTCAAAACGACAAATTTGTCGTTTTGTGTGTTTTCAGTTATATTCAAGCCAAAATTTTCAAAACGCGTTTTTTGTATTTTCAAAACAATTTTTCAAAATGCCAAAAAGAACACATTTTCAATAATCTCAAAATGGACACTCAAAACACAAAACTGAAAATGAATTCAAAACTCAAATCACAAAACTGAAACTCAAAGAGACAGCTCCTTAACTTTTTTTAATTCTGAGTTTACGTCAACTTTTTCACTCCTTTGGGCTCTTTCCTTTTCCAACGTCATCGAATGCAGGAATGGGATACAAAGTAATCAAATTAGCCTTTAAGACTTGTATATTTTGTGAACTTTTTTGAGTTAGATTTTCTATATGATAATATGCATTTTCATTGCTGCTTACAGGACGAAAATGTCAATTCTTCAGAAAGATCGCCAAGATCTGCAGTCAACCATTGATGCTTTGCAAGAAGGTAAATGTTTAATGTGCTCGCACAAAACAATGTATTATTTACGGTGAATTTTATCTTGGAACTGACCACAGAGAAGGATATGAAGATAATTAGGAAAATGCTGTAAATATCTCAGTTGCAAATCCCATAAACTTTACTTTTTTGTTAAAACTCCAGATACCAACTGATTCCCAGTAGACATTGTTGACAATTGTGAACGAGGGATTTAAACAAATACCTTCTCATGCCCAAAACCAAAAGTATCTTGAAAGTTGGAATCCCGATATATAGTTATCTAATGTACTAGCTACTTTCCTAAGATAGAAAATAGGGTGGCAATATATCTATGGGAGTATCACAGATTAAAAGATGGTCTTATTTTCCAGGAAATATAATTGTTTGTTGGTGATCCTCCTGAGTCGGAGATATTAAGGAATTTGTCTTTGGGAAGATGGATTTATAATAGGTTACCAGTTGCATATTGTGTCATGATGTATTAGCTTCTTGGATCAGAAGTTTCTTTCTTCCAATGGATGAAAGCATAATTGTCTCGTCACTTTCTTCAATGTTCCTATCAGAAGTTGGGCTTCCTTTTTTCACTCTTAGTCGCATACATTCTTTGCCACAAAGATACTGAAACTCCAGTCACATTTCACTCTTATTCACGTTCTTTGGAGATCTTCTACTTTATAAGATAGTAATCAATCAATTCATGCTTCACGGGGACTTGGGAAGGAAAACAAAAACACATTTCTATTTTTTACCTTAAAATTGAAAAACAAGAAATTTAGGCAAGTGACCTTATTTGTTCAAGTTTCCACTTTAGGTTATTGATTAGAAAATTTCTGAAGTTTTATTGACCTTGGCATTTCAATACTGATTATCATTTCATTCTTGATCTTGATACGTCTTCTTGTCCTAGGGGACTCTTAGATTTCTCCAACATATATGATAGGCCATTTCTTCTTGATTTCTCTTGCATTACTGGTTTGGTACTGGATGCAAATGTGTATCCATTTCTCAGGACATATGTGACGCAGTCAACATTTTAAGATTTGTTTCTTTCATGTTGCACAGAGAAGAAGCTTTTACAGTCCAAATTAAGGAAAGTTTCTACAAGTGGGAAATCATTGGACTTTAAGAGTCCATCTACTACAAAAGATGTATCAACTTCCACAGAGGATCTTGGTATGCAATTCTTACATTTCTATCAGGTTTATATATTATTATGTGATATGAGTTCATACATCTTGTGTGGACTTAGTCATTTGTTGGAGTCAATATCATGTCACACAAACAGCTTATTATACATTTTTACTGATGCTGTTTGCAAAATTGGATTGGACTGGCCAGCTCAACCGGTAATATAGGGAGGCGAGAACGAACCAGAAACCTATCTGGTCATGTCATGTCATTTAACTGTTTATCTTAAAACCAACTGTAAAAAAACCTGCCCTAATAAACGGTTTAACTGTATGACCCTCGTAAACCAGCCATGGTTGTCCCGAGTTTCATTGTTCTCACAATTTTTTTTTAAAAATTGAACTGAAATCCCCAGAAATTTCTCAGAACAATTGGCCACCTTAAGGGCTAAGTCTGCAAATTCTTGAACCTAATGGGCTGCTCATATTATAGCCATTTTATCTCACATCCCAACTCTCCACTTTCGATGTGGGACTACACAAAACCCCAGCAATTGCATTCCAGCGGAACACTTCACCTCTTAAGTCTTCACTACCCAATTTGGTTGAAATCTTTCATTTTCTACCGCTTTAAATATTTACTTTTATTTTTATTTTTATTGAGGTAAATCAATTGGACGAATGAAATTTAATTTTTGAAACGTTCAATCAAATTGCAAAATAATATCTCTATTAACAAACATGAATTTGCACTTAATTTGAAATAGTGATGTGAAAATTTAACCATAATATTATTCTTAAATTGTACTTATGTATATATAAGTATTTAATTAATTATTTTTTGACCCCTGATTCATCCCGAGTTCAACTCTATTCGACATTTTGACCCTTGACCCTTTACCTTTTCCGGGTCAATGTTCGGTCCTTTGAAAACATAGATTGCAAAAATGATGAAATAAGTTATTGGAAAAGAACACTCTAGAATTTACCTTAGTAATTCTTGATTTTGCTCATTGCTACTAGTAGGGTTCTCCTTCAACTCAGGGGGTATCTGTGGAGATATAAGTTTGTTGGTTATGGTTTTTTTTTTTCCCCATCTTCTGTTTCCCCTCCCAAACAATATATACATTACATCTTTAGACGTTAATACAGAAAATTATGGTAATGGATGATTTGGTTGGTGACCTTGTGGCATGGATGTATGCAAATGTAAGCATATGAGACATTAATACGAGTGCTCCTAAAGTCCTATATCCCATGCCTGATGCATTGGTTACTGTACTTTTTGATAAATTGGGGTTATGTTTCCTTGGGCTTATAGAATATCTATTATATTTAAAAGCGTGTAAAGACGTATCAATAAACTCGACCTAATGAATGGGTTTTCACCATTTGCATTCCAAAATATACAACTACTCACATTTCTTTCTTTATCTGATTGAGCTCTTTTTTCAATCATTTCTTTGCATGGACAACCCCCACCGTCTTAAGATTCTATTACATTCCCATGGTTCTAATATTAGATAATATTGTGGAGTCAGCTGATGAGAGAGATGCTGATACTATCACAGTGGCCTTAAACATGGAAAGTTATGGCGCTGCTTCTCTTGGAGACGATGCCTCCAGTTATCAATTTCTGCATGAAAATGGTCCGTTCAACATTGAGGGTCTATCTTTGAGTATTCCTTCTGACCAGATGAGAACGATCCAGAACATTAATACACTAATTGCCGAGGTAGCTTCTGTGCCTTGGAATTACGGAACTTATTTTTACTTTGTCCAGTTTATCTTTTTCTCGATGCAATAGTTCATTGCATTTTAGTATTTTTCGCATTTATCTTTCAAGAATTAAAAGTAGCTCTGGAAAATTCTGTAACTGCAGTTGGCATTGGAGAAAGATCAGGTGACACAAGCATTGTTGGCAGAATCATCTCAAAGCTCTAAGCTTATGGTATTTTCACCTTTAGTGATCCTTTATTGTGAAATTTTTCTTAATCTCTCTACTTTGCTGATGGAGTCTTGAGTTTTGGAAGAATCACCTCAAAGCTCTAAGCTTATGGTATTTTCATCTTGAGTGGTCCCTTACTGTGAATTTTCCTCTCAGTCTCTCTACTATGCTGAGAGAGGAGAAATTGAGTTTTGGTACAAGTTGCCGTTAGGGAAGCTAAATAATTGATTGGCACATTTGCATAGGGGGACTTTCAGTTTCTTGTGTTCCTATATACATCCATGTTTAAAAGTCTGTATCCTGAAAGCATATTTTTGAGAAACCATTAAGTTTGACTTTCACCTTGCTTGCATCATGGACGCCTCTAAAATGAAGTAGCTTCATGAGAGAGAAAAAAAATGTTTGATTGAATTTGTGGTTCACACTTTTGAATGCGTGGCTGCTTTTCATTGACTGAGCTGTAATCATAAAAATCCATTGTTGGATGAGTTTCAGTTAGTTTTTATTCAGGGAATTGTGAAGAGGGAAAAAAGGGAAAGGAAAATGACATGATACCTATTCGGTGGGAGTTTGTTGGTGCATAGCCCATTAGTGAAAAAGGTTTGGAAGAAGGAAAGAAAAATGTAGTTACCTTCTGTGAATGGAAATTTTGCTTCCATTTTCTTTCCTTTCCATTTACATACAGTTCATTTCAGAAACATGAGATGTGCGTGTCTCGACAGTTCTGGAGGACATGTTTTATATTATGCTTTTACCAACATTATATCAGTATGCTTTATAAAATGAAGAAATAAACACTATCCACACTAACTATGTGGTGCCTGTTTTTCCACTTTTGTGTTTTGCTACTTTATTTTAGCGGAAGTTATTTTATTCATATTTTATTTCTACACCTTGTCTTTTCTGGATGAAGGAATTGAACAAGGAATTGACCCGAAAGCTTGAAGCTCAAACACAGAGATTAGAGCTCTTGACAGCTCAAACCATGGGAAATGATAATAGCCCAGTGAGACAGACAGATACTCGCATTGCGCATGATGAAACTCCATATGCGGATGAAGGAGACGAGGTAATGAACCAATTAGAATTCTGTCCTTCAAACATCTATACTTGGGCCGTGTTTGGCTAAGCTTGAAAATTTTACTTACAAGTTATGCAAGTAAATAAGTTTTTAAAAAAATAGTTCTTTTTATTGGTCAAAGTTGGAAAGGAGCAAGTACTTATTTGTTCCATATGCCTTCAAGATTATTGGTCTCAACATTATTTCCGTTGTTTAGTTAGTTCTTTCTACTAATCAAATTGAATGATTTTCCCCATTTCCCACTTTATAATTATATGTTTCTCCCTGAATAGGTGGTGGAAAGGGTGTTGGGATGGATAATGAAGCTCTTCCCAGGAGGGCCGTCAAGGCGGAGAACCAGCAAGCTGCTATGATTTAACTGTTGAGGATTTCTCGACCAAAGCTTTTTGAAGATCTTCTTTTGTACTTCCAATCCTATTTTCTGGTGGCTGCTAGATGGAGGCTGCAGTCTGTATATTTTGAGTGATCCCTTGTTATCCATTCTTTTTCCCAGACGGAAAAAAAGAGTTGATTTCTCAAGAGGCCTTATTCCTTGAAGACGACATGATAAAAAATGGTTGCAGATTTTGGAATAAAGAGTCCTGCATCTAACATTTTTTAGCCTGTGAAATATTAGGGGACATTGGTTATCTACGAGAAGGGAAAATTTACAGAACTAGAGATGCAATATGTTGTGTAAGATTACAATAGTTTACTTGTGGGGTGGGTGTTAACAATGCAATTTTATTTTCATTTTTATTGTATGCGGAAGTATGGGTGTATTTACCCATTACTAGTGGGGTAAACGAGGGTTGCACGTTAATTGTATAATGTTAAAAATAAGTGTGTACAAAATAAGGAATAAGCCTCGACATAAAAATTATATTTACAAACTTGATATACAAATAGAAAATTTGAGGATTCTTATCATATGCAATTCATTGACAATGTGAATATGGTTTATGTTTTAAAAAATATATATTATCTTGAATCAACTTTGAGATTAGGAAAAATTGAGGAAAAAAAAATATATATCTCATAATTAAAAAAAAAAAAAATTGTCTCTGTCAATACCATCCATACCAATCCTGAGTTGGGTCAGGAAGAAGCCAGCTTAACATATCTTATGAAAGTCTTGCCCCAACTTTTCTTCACAAAATCATACACAATCGATGTTCTATCTTTGTAAACCTTTGCATCTAGTTCCAAGAAACTAATGAGAGACAAAGGGATATTATTGGCAGACGACTTGATGAGACCTTTCATGGGTTCCCATGGTTCTTCAACATTTTCTGTCAATCGACATAATTGTCAACAATTTTGAGCTCTGTTTTGGTCACGAAAGAACAACCTACTCAATGAGCTCCAGCTCGAGCTCTTGTAGAATTAGCTCATGGTGAGAGAAAAATAGTAGTCAATGGGAGTTTACAAAGGAGTGAGAACGAGAACTCTTTGAACAAATGGTAAAGAGACGACCCATAGACTGAGGGGGAGTTGTTGAAATTGCGTGTGAAAATGGATAAGGTGGTTGCGTGAAAAAAAGATGTTGACGATCTGTGCAAGATGGTGAAGCACAGAGGTTTTCTCCATGTTGCACGATCCGTGTCCGCGGACACGGTCCTTGTGCAACAGGGAGAAAACCTTTATGTCTCTGTGTAACACAGAAGTTTTCTCCGTGTTGCACATGATGCGGTGCCCGTATCCGCGCAGCACAGAGATTTTTTTAAACAGTGCTATATAATAATAAATTCAACATGTTGTAAGAATAAACTACTATATAAACTCATAGCAAAACTGGTTATTAAAATAGAAAATCTCAAGCTTAATGCTACCATTTATCACATACTTTTCCTACACAATATTATCTGGTCAGCCATAGCTGTATAGCTCATAATGAATCAGACAAACATTGTTTAACAATCAGAACAAAAAGTTGTAAGAGAAATATCCAAAAGAATTAAGAGAAACAAAAGTATTAGAATAATATAATGATACAAAGAAATAAAGAAAACCAAATTAAATCAAACCTTAAGGAACTGACAAACAACAAACCCAACTACCATACCCAAATTCATAGCAAAAAATTGACATTACTTACGAAAATACCTTATTTCAATCATTATTTTGAGCAATCTCTTTCTCAATCTCAAATGTCAGACAATGAAAATTTTGAACCTTGCAAGAAAAAAAAAGTCTTGGGTTGGTCAAACGGAAATTTCTTGACAAAATTAAAGCATCATATAGAGAGAAGAACGTAGGGAGAAAAAAATTCAAAAGATAGNTTGAGCAATCTCTTTCTCAATCTCAAATGTCAGACAATGAAAATTTTGAACCTTGCAAGAAAAAAAAAGTCTTGGGTTGGTCAAACGGAAATTTCTTGACAAAATTAAAGCATCATATAGAGAGAAGAACGTAGGGAGAAAAAAATTCAAAAGATAGAAGAAGAAGAAATGAGAAATCTTACACGATATGCGTCACTGTGGAGAAATGCTGGGAAATGGAAAAGTAAAGAGGTATGGTTGGTTGAGTGGGAAAATGGAGAAAGATGACGGAGTTGCGTGTGTGGGGGAAATGTTGATGGACGAAAAAAAAAATAAATTGAATTATGTCGACGATGGGAAATCGCGACACGTGGCGTCTAATTATTTGGCTATTTTATATTGTAGTGATATGAAAAGAATTATGTTTGGTTTTAAAGGTCTATTTATTCCTAGTGAAAATATGCAACTGTAATTTCTATAAGGCTATATAAATTGTAGGAATTGTTTGCCAAAAGAAAAAAAGCTAAATGTTATTGGTTGTAATGTTCAATTTTATTGAGTGCTATCTGCTAAAAATGGGATTAAAAATTCAAATGTCATTGATCATTAAAGAATGTTTTGGCCTTTGCTTATTGAATTGTTATCTCATATATAATTCAATAATTCACCGTTAAAAAAATTTGGACTTGTAAAATGTGAATTATGAGGAAAAGCAATAAAAAAATAATGCTAAATGAAAAAATATATAAACAAAAGAAATATATGCGAAAGTTAAAATCCAATCGCATGTTTTATAAGCGTTTTTAATAGATGAAAGTACTTATTTGGTTGATTTGTCGTAATACTAGCAAGTTTGATAATTTCGGTGATCATTCAATTTTATTTTTTTAAAATATAATGACATATGTAATAATGATTTCATAAGTTCGATGACCCTTAAAAAAAAACTTGTAAAATTTAATTACCGTTTGAAGTTTAACCCACTAAGCATTCAAGTATGTGTCGAGTACGAAGAAAAGTTGTATTGGTCATACAAGGGGTTAGACTTTTCTCCTATTAAATAGTTGCATAGGTTATTTTGAAAAATTTGTTTTAAGTAGAATTTCAACATTCGCGGAGATAAAATGTAAAACTTCACTTTTTAGAAGTGTAAAACTTATCACTTAATTCACAAAAAATTATAAACTTGAGGAATCATACAATCAAGTTGTACCTCTGAATATGTTTAGTAAAAGTCATCAATAATATATGTTACACCCTGCCTAACCAGTAAATAATTATTTATTTAAAAGTTTCCACTTTTACATGAAAATAAATTATCAATTTTTCGAAGGCTTGAATAAAATGTCACGTCATGTCATGTAAAACAACATGACACGAGTCCCGATTCTCGGGTTCAAGGATTTTATTGGGATAAGAGTTTGATCGATCGAGCGAGTAATTTTAAGGTATACCATATAGAAGACCTTCTTTGATGAGGGGGGATACGATGTTGTGTCTTACACGACTTATTTAAAGTTTTTATAATTCATGCTTTTAACTTATAAGCCAATATATATATATATATTAGTACTATACTGAAGACCAAAACATATTAGAACTGAAAATAGCAGAGTTCTTAGTGTAACATGACACACCTTAAATAGCACATTTTTCTGTGATGCCCATAGAAGTATGATATAAGGATGGACAGTGCCTACCTTCCAACAGTAGAGGGACACTGAGATTGAATGCAAAACATGTAGGAATGGGCTTTCTCAAGAGGAACTAGAGTGCACATCTGCTGACCACCCCATGTGTTTTCTTCTATCAGTAATAGCGATGTCTAACGAAGATGTTACGAAGTTGAACTGAGAGAATGAGTCGATGTTAATAGAACGAGTTTTGAAGAAAGAAGGATGGAAAAAAATTTGACGTTAACTTGTGTTTGCAGTTGAGCTAGTTACTTTGTGTTATGGATAAAGTCGTAAATCCTTGCTTCAGTAAGTACTTAGAATCAAATCATGAACAAAGCACATAGATTTTTAGTGGTTCAACTTCAATATGCGAGCTACATCTTATTTTCACTGTAATGAAGAAATTTATTTGTTTACTTCACTTTAGAGGTCTTGGTAATTCCGATGTCTATTGTATATATTATTCAGTTGGCCTAAGAGACTGGTATGAGAATGTTGTAGGACTTAGTCAATAGTCTGTTAGTTGTTTTCCATTTAATAAGCTAGCCAGAACTAGTCTTTAGCATGTTGATTTAATTTGATTGCCAAGTGAGCTGCTCTTAATTCTTTCCTAAGTTTTAGCATTGTTTGTTATTTTCCACCTGTAAGACTATTATAAATAGTCCCCCAATATGATCAATAAAGGATGACAAGAATTCCAGAATTCTTCTTCATCCTCTTCTTCTCTTCTATTTCTCTTCCTAAAATTTAAACTCGTCATTTGGTATCAGAGCGTGGCTCCGACAATGGACACTCGTGGCAAAACTAATGCTGAATTTCGCAATGATGTGAATGAAGCCTTGGCTCGACATGAGTCCAGCTTTGATCAAATAAATGCTGCCTTGCAATCAGTATTATCTGAGTTACAAGCCTTGCGAGTCTCCAGCACTAACCCAACCATCCAACCTGAAATTAAACATTTTTACCAAGGAGAAACATCACATCTCACAAACACCGTAAGGCCCCATACCCCATACCCCAAACAACCCTCACCACCACCTCAAGCTACACTTTTCAAATTCAACGGAGAAGACCCTACTTACTGGATTTACAAAGCAAAGTAATATTTTGAATTTACAAACATCAGTGCTGATCAATGAGTTCAGCTAGCCTCCTTTCATTTAGAAGGCATAGCCCTACAATGGCACCGATGGTTGTGGACCACAAAATTGGGACGAATTCACCAAAGCAGTCCTCCTTCGCTTTGGACCAACTGACTATGAGGACCTTTCTGAAGATCTCACATGACTCCAACAGACCTCTACTGTGGCAGCCTATCAGGAAGCCTTTGAAAAACTTTCTCACTAGGTTGACGGCTTACCTGAGGCATTTTTTGTTGGTTGTTTTATTGCAGGTCTTCGAGATGATATTCGCCTAGACGTAAAAATTAAACAACCCAAGGTGCTGGCAGACGCTATAGGAG
>CAIGRP010034872.1:0-14371 GCA_903798385.1 Fraxinus cuspidata
ATTCTTCCATAAGAATTTGAAAGTACTTGCTTCTGTAATCTTGGAAAGGGGTTAGGCCTCCACCCATTTGGTAAAACAATCAATGGCGACAATTTTGAAACTGGCACTACCCCTTCCCTTTGGTAGAGGACGTATGAGGTCAATTCCCCGCTTGATAAAAGGTCAAGTGTAACACCCAAAATCTAATTTTTAAATCGCTACCAAAACTATTAATTTTAACAATGTAAATATATTAAATTAACGGGCACAATTAAATTGATAACAATTCATAACCAAATAAATATTTAAAAAAACATGCATATCTATTTTTATTAAATAAATAATAATGTTAATTCCACAAATAAAACATAACACAGTTTTAAATTTATAATCCAATAAAAATTGTCTTAAATTTCTAAATAAATCCTTGCGAAATAAAACTAAGAAAAATTGCTGGAATTTTAAAAAAACGCCTTGTTACACCGAATTACTTTTATTGAGTTCCATAAATCTTGGCACCACGACTGTACATCATCGCCCACCAACTAACGACCCTTTCTAACCTATGAAGTAGGAAAAATGGGTGAATATATAGGAATACGCAAAAGGACACGAATTAGTGGTGCAATCCTGAATAAAATATTTAAATCATGCTTCAAAAATTTCCTACCGTCATATTATAGAAACCAATAAGAGCTCATAACATATCATATTTTTGATATTGGATGGCAATTTCATATCATAACTTTCATTAGCATAATATTTATCAACATGAAAATAATAATTTAAATGGAATAAAATCACTTGCACCTCGTAATCCTACCTCGTTTGATTGAAAAATGGTTGGAAAAAAAAGCAAGAAATTCATGTTCCCAAATTTTTAATTTCTGCTTGTTGCCACCATAATATGAATCTATGTTTTTCTCTTTTTGTTTTCTCTTTAAGGTAGATAATGGTTACTTTGTATAGTATTTAAAGTTGAAAGGGGAAAATAGCCTAAAATCTATGAAATACCGTGTACCCTCCCCCCCTCTCCCTCAAAAAGGTCCCAATCCCGATAATCCATACAATTAAAAAAATCATTTCATTTCCCATCCAACAAAAGAGCATGCTATCAATACCAATTTCCCAAGATCAAGGCAATTAAATAGTATTAAAAAAAGAATTAATTGACACATTTTCAATTCTCCTACACACGTGTTAACTCACAATTTTTTTTTCTTTTGTTTTTTTAATACAAAATCCTTATTTAATAAAAATGACCAATTAATAATTTATGAATAACCTACTCTACACGTGTCATCCCCTCTCCTAACTCATTAACTTAATTAATTAACGATTTGAGACGATATCTTTCGACCTCGATAACTTGGGCCTCGTTTATCCGAATTAACTTTTTCTCGAACCTAATATGCATGATTAATTACAAGCTATCCAACAAGCTCAATATTGATATATTTATAATTACTCTATCAATATTCAAATATTTTACCCAAATAAAATTGAATTTATTGAATGTATCATTTTAGATTCCCAACGTTTCCAAAAATATATATATATAGCACATAGAATAATTAATTCTACTATATTTTTATTATTATTATATCTTTTTTGGGGCATTACACCAAGGGCTGGAGACGACACTTAATTCTTGCGATGATTGTCTTTTGTATTGTCACAAAACGCTGACATTTGTCACCCCTTCTGACGAACTGTTGCGCATCCTAGGCCAATAGTATCCTTAGCTCAGTACCTTTTGTGCTAAAGACTACCCTATCGCATGATTACCACAAACCCCTTCGTGAATTTCTTAAAGTACGTAGGTGGCTTGTTCACCACCTATGCACCGAAAGAGGGGTGGGGAGAAACCTTGCTTGTACAACACATTATCCTAAAAGACAGTGTGCAATTCGCCTTCTGAGCTTTTGTGCCTCCTCTTTGTCAGAGGACATTATTTAATCTTTGAAGAATGCTATGATAGAATGCATCCATGGGAGAGTGTCATCGACATCTTTACTCTTACAAGTGGAAATTCTTGGATAGGCACAATAATAAGATGTTCAGAATCCTTGCTACTTGCCAGATTTGAAAGGGCGTTTGTATGAGCATTTTCCATGCGCGGGATCTGTGCCAACTCGAACCTTTCAAAGGCTAAGACAAGTTCCATCACCAATTTCAGATACGCTACCATACTCTTAATTATGACTGAAAAACGGTCATTGACCTAGACTTACTACCAACTGGGAATCACTACTGATAGTTAGCCTTTTTACTTACATTTTCCTAGCCAATCTAAGGCAAGCTAATAGGGCCTCGTATTCTGCAGCATTGTTGGTAGCCTTATATCTAAATCTCGCAGTGCAATTTAGTTAGCACATGTATGGTGAGGGCCTGGAAATACAATATCAATTTTCTGAAAGCTGTCTGGATAGCTGGTCTCTACTACCAAAAATACTTTGCTCACATAATAAATGAGCAATTGGTGATCATCTTCCTTCCTCATAAGTACTGAACTAATAGCGACGATGGTAACTACCAAATACAATGGTAAAAGCTCATCAATCTTAGGCTTGGAGAGGAAGAGAGTCTGTCCCAAGTGCTTCTTCAGCCCTTGCAAGGCTAACTCACACTCCTCCAACCATTGAAATATTTTTCCTCCCCTTAAGACCTTGAAGAAAGGAAGATACTTATCTATTGCCTTTGAGACGAATCGTCTCAAGGCTGCTACTCGTCCAGTAAGGTTCTGTACTTCTTTAGGCTTCCAAGGCGATATCATTTCGATCAAGGCCTTAATCTTTACAAGATTATCCTCTATGCCCCTCTTATTAACCATGTAACCCAAGAACTTTCCCTATGCAACTCTGAATGTTTGCTTAAGGGGGTTCAACCTCATTCTGTATCTTTGTAGTATCCGAAAAGTCTTTCCGATGTGCTCCACATGATCCTTTTCATTTTGGCTTTTTACCAGCATGTTATCTACATACACCTCCATTGCCTTTCCAATGAGGTCTATGAACATCTTATTAACAAGTCTCTGATAGGTGGCTCCGTCATTTTTCAACCCAAAAGGCATCACCTTATAGCAATAAAGACCATGTCTGTTATGAAGGAAGTGCGTTCTTCATCAGCTAGGACTATTAGGATTGATTGTAGCCTGAGTAAGCATCCATAAAATTAAGCAGTTCATGTCAAGTTGTTGAGTCCACAAGCTGGTCTATTTATGGGAGTGGAAATCTATCATTGGGGCAAGCTTGGTTTAAATTGGAAAAATCCACACGTACTTTCCACTTGCCATTATGCTTCTTAACAAGGATAGACCCAATTCGGGTATGTTGATTCCCGGATAAAGCTATTGTCGATTAGCTTCTTTACATTGTCCCTTAAGGTCTCGTACCTCTCTGGGTTGAGGAGCTCTTATTTTTGTCAATGAGTTGTAGCCGCATGATCAATTTTTAAATGATGGCAACTCACACTGGGTCAATGCCAATCATGTCCTCATACTTCCAAGCAAAGATGTCCAAATTTTATCTCAAGAAACTTTTTTGATTTCTCGTTGCCCTGTTTTGGCAAATCTTTTCCAACCTACGGGAATTTGGAGGGATCCTAGAGATCTACTGGAAAACTCTCCAATTATTCCTCTAGGGTTGTTGAGGTGCACAATCGATGATACGAGGTTCCACCTCATCCAACTTAGCTGCTTATCCAGTAACTCTCACTTCTTCAAGGGCTCCTATTACTTCAATGACTGCCTCTTTTTCAGAGACATCCGCAATTTTGACAGTTTCTCCTTGTTCAGGAGCTTTCCCTTGCTTAAGGGTGTCGTGCATGTCAGTGTCCACTATAATCACGTTGACGTCCCTAGGCTCCGCCTTTCTAAGGGAGTTTAGATAACACTCCATTGTGCTCATCCAGTCACCTCTAACAGTGGCAATTTTATTCTCAGTGGAGAACTTCATATATAAGTGGTGAATGGATGTGGCATCCCATAAACTCCTTCAATGTTTCTTTCCCAATATCCCATGGTAGGCACAGTGATTGCTTACCATCAAGAATTCTATGAAATGATAGACGATCAATGGTGTCGTTCCCATCTCTACTGCAAGGGTTATTTTTTCCCTTGGGACGATACTATATCCGGTGAAACCATACAATGGGAAATTCATGGGGGGTCAATTCATGATCCACTCTCATTTTGTCAAATGTTGTCCCAAAGATGATGTTGACCGAGCTTTCATTATCTATCAACATTCTTTTAAAAGTTATTTCGTGCTATAACGGCTCTTACCATTAAGGCGTTACAATAGGGATAGTGTAGTCCAGCTGCTTCATCTTGTGTAAATGTGATGGGTTACACTCATCTCCTAGCCAATGACCAACTATTGTTAACTATAAAGCTCGTCATTGGGGGTCCATGGCCACCAGTGCATAGTTTTCTGGGCATTCCTAGATTCTTCCCAAACATACAGGCCTCCAAAGATGGTATCAATTTCTCAAGTCGATTTGCGACTATTATCAATTGGAGGGCTCATTCTTTACCTTTACATTTGCCTTTGACCTTCCCTAGGTATTTCCTCATCATTTTTTCATCTTTGAGAAGCGTCATCCCTATTGGGGTACCTGGTCTCAACTCTCCTAAGTTGTCGATCCTACTTAGGAAGAGGCACATTCTCTCACTAGCATCTGTTCCTCTTTTGGTTATCTGGTTAGGGGTGTAAGGAAATGTCCCTACAGTCAAATGTGCTATGGTTGTAAGAGTCGTGGTAGGTGTAGTAGAAGGATGTTTTACCCCTATTTCTAGGTTTTGAACTTCACCCCTACCCGTTCCTCCTTGGGCCAATTGTTGGTAAGGCCGACCCTAGTGTGTCACAGTGATAGGGTTGACCTCCTCATAAGCCAAAGCAGATACTGCATTTAGTGTTGCCATAGCCAGAGTCTGTCCTAAGTTGAATGTGGTTGATTGGCCGTCTTAGTGTCCCATTAGGTGTGAGATGAGACCTCTCACTCGGTGCTTTTAAGGATATGGGAGCCCTTGATTTGCCCTATTATGATGATTTCTCAATTCTTCATTATTGATCTCGCACCTTATCATTTCTAGCAAGGCATCGTAACTGGTTGGGTCTTTGTTCTGGACATTCCTCCAAAAGAGAAAGTTCATGTCCAACTCTCCACTCAAGATTGTCAGTACTTCCTTATCGGTCACTTGCACGCAATAGGTTACCTCATCAGTAAAACGATATAGAAAGCTTTTCAACGACTCTCCTTGTTGCTACCTCATATCTTAGAGGCATTGTATTGGCCCTTCGCCTTCCTTGCTTGTTGCAAAGAGTTTGAGGAAATGCTTTTTGAAGACGGGCTAGCTTCTAATACTTTTTCTTGGAAGCCTGATGTACTACACTTGAATGATTTGAATTTAACAGTAGGAGTTGAACCCCTTAAGCTTATGTGAGTTTTGAAGTTGTTGAGGTGCTTTGCAAGGTCACCTCTTCTATCGTACTTTGGGATTTTTGGGAGAGCGAAGTAGCTTGGTCCTCTTCTATGGCTTAAAGGCCCCTAAGGTGGTTAAGATGGCCTGCCTGATTTCTGGCCTCTTCTGCCCTCCTCTTGGGCCTATTCCTAGGTGGAGGATTCTGAGGCATGTTGCCATGGATAAGTTCAAATTGTCTGTCAAACTGGGGTGGTCCCTGCGACCTATTTCTAGGTACAAATGGAGGTTAGGTCTGCCTATTTCTAGGCATTCCTGGCTTAACCGATAGAAAGGCTTATAGATCTCCGAGGCATGTTTTCCCGTTTATAATTTGGTAGAAAGTTGAATAGGACCTCATTAGGCTGGTTAGTGGCGTAGTTGGTAAAAATGTCAATCCCCATTTCTTCTCTTGAGGGGCTTCTTCCCAATCATATTGTTGGTGGGCCGTTTGTCTTTGAACTTTCTCTTTATGATAGCAATTTCCCTGTGTGATTAGGAGAGGGTCGGTGAGGTGGGCATTCCTTTGAACTACATACGGGAGCACTATATGTCCTCCCCGGTTTTGCATGTTCCTAGTAGCTCTTCATGGAAATGTTCTATTGGGTGATATTCTTCATATTAGTGACCATAGTGGACACTTCCTTAGTGAGTCTGGTAGCTATCCCAGATCCACCTCGTCGATGCCGATGATTAGGTTGGGGGCGGGCTGTTGGAGTGACATGCGAGGTTCCCCTGGTGTTCCCTAGCTCTCTGAGGCACTGATTCTTCATTGGTGGAGCTCATGATAACGTGTCTTTTTTCTTCAAAAATAACTTGGCTTTTCTAAACAAATAATATTCATTTTTCAAGGAATAGACTAAATTTTAACAAGCAGTTTTCCTTGGACTTTTCGATGGTTCTTTCTTTAAGAACAAATCCCCTTTTCAAAGGCAAGGGAATCACCTCATAATATATCTTCCTATGGCTTTTTTCACGAGGTTTTTGTGGTTGAATGTGTGGTTTTCCACAGACGGCACTAATCAGTTGACCCCTTTTGTAATGGTCAAGTGGGCAATAGATGCCCATCCCACTCGTGTCTACGCAAACAAATTTCAACACATTTTAACTGTAGATCCGGACGGAGAAGATTAATGTTTATGGGCGTGAGAGATTCTCTATCACACAAGACAAAAATGTTCAAGTGCTAGCAATATGATAAAGATGATTGTATATAAACAAACAATCATAAACAACTCCACCAAAGTAGAAATAATCTAAACTCAAAGAAATAAATATGGAATAAGTAAGAGAGAAGATTGAGTGTGGTTTCGAGTATTAACCACAAACGTTACAAGAGTTGCTTATTTATAGAGTTCTGGTCGACATGGTAACTGTTGGATTAGAATCACGTGGTTTCATCTCCCAAACCGAAGCCTTACATCACCCCGTCTATTATGCATTTAATGCATTGACAATGGGTTAGCCACTCTTTACATTAGGCCAACAATCCTTATATTCATTATTACAAACGTTACATCAATCACTCCTAAAAATTGCCTGTAAATCCTCTAAAAAGACAGCAAGGGCTTCAGTTAAAGGGAGCTTCATATTGGACGTCTTTCAGTGTGAAGAGCTGAAGGAAAGGAAGCTTCGACTTCTTTTTTTCCTTTTTTAGATTCTTATGTAGTGCTTCAATTTCAGAGGTTTAGCCACTTATGTAGTACTTCGAATGAGAATGATGTCAGCTTCTTCTTTGAGGACTTCAAAAATGGAGAAGTTTCAGAACATCAACTTTTCTTTGATTTCTTTATTTTGACCAATTGAGTTTTTGTTGACTTGGTTAGATTTGAATTGAATCTCCACATGGACTATAATATAGTCTTTTGACTGGAGACTCAATGACGAGGCATAATAGAATCCTTTCTGAAATATGTCATTTGACAAAATATATAGCTATTGGTCTTCAATTGACAATTTTTAAGAAAGGCATAATGGTCTTTTCACAAATTAAAATAATTAAGAAATGAGGAACAAAAAATAAGAAATTAATAAAAAAAAAAGGCTTGATCTTCTTCATCCCAACCAACCTCTCAATACCGCCTAGCCAATGTCGTTGCTGTTAGTATAAAATCCAAAGAGAATGGAGAAGATAATCAAAAGAAGAAGTAGAAGCAAGTATACCAAAATTTAATAATAGGGCTCGAACACGTAATCCTTGTCTTCAAACGATATTTGTTCCCTCTAAGATTAATGTGGTGTTAAAAGGGATTCACAACAAATACTTCGCAGGATTGAATCAAGTTTTGAAGAAAAAAATACTTAAACACTAGTGTCTATCTTCCAAAACTTGAAGAATACTTTTAAGAAGTTTGAATATGCAAATGAATTGGATCAAAGCACCATAATTTGACTTTTTTTAATTTATGATTTAATGTCTTTATAATTGAAATCTATCAACTGTTTATAGATTTCAATTCACACCTCACAAAATAGTGCCAGCCATTCATGAAAGATCGAATTTTTTTCATGAAAGATAACCAGAAATAAGTCGTAATGGCTATATTTTATCCATGCATGCGCATGGTTGAAGCAATTTTGCTTCAGTTTATGCAGAAATTATCCATGTGTACGCTTGCCTGTCAATTGCCATCACCAATTCACTCATTTTCAGGCCTAATAAGTGGCCCCTTTATAATGAATTGATTTTGAACAACAAATACAACAGTTGCCAACACTAAAATGGTTACATTAAGATAGAAACAACGGAAGCCAACCAATGGAAGTTGTTTATGTCACATTATGACAACTCAAAAATGCAGTGATTTTGCAAAACCTGCTCCCCTCACACCAGCATAGTGGTGGCGACTATGGCAAGGTAGGTGGTGATTTGTTGAAGTTGGGTTTGGTTAGGTTTGGGCGGAATGGGATGAGATGGGAAAGGGTAAGTAAAATGATGCATTTTTCTTTTTCGATATTTTTCATATTTATTTTCTGTTTTTTGTCTCTCTTTTTCAAATTTTTTAATTGTTTTGATTATTTAAACGTGAAAAGATAATTTCACCATTCCTAAAAGTAGTCAATTAAAGGTGAAAAGTCAATCGATGCAAACTAAGCAAGGTCTTCAAAGTCATTCAAAGTTGTGCGAAAATATTATTGCAAAAAATTAGATTATGACTATAAACGAGCACTTATTGGAAGGTAACCCTATTTTCTATATTTTTCTTATTCTTTTGCATTAGTTTGTTTATATTTCACTTTAAAGTAGGTTTGAACGTGAATTTAAAATATTAATAATACTAATACTAAATTAATTTTTATAAAAAAAAATAATGTGGGTTTTTTCCCATATAGGTTTCGTATAAGGTCAATAAATAGGTTACATAAGTCATTCAAAAATAATTAGCCTAAACTCACACTTAATTAGATTGATAATTATTTTCTTTCTCTATTTTCAGGTATGATGGAAATATTGTGCATAACGAGCAAATGAGAGTAAAAGAAGATAAAAGATCGAGTACTAAAGAAGAGACATCAGCATATGATATAACAAGTATTACTCACATTCTTTAGGCTTATTTAATACTCACATTGAAGACGATGTATATTTAAAACTTGGGGTGCAACTTCATTAACAGATGTCAGGCCCACTCACGCCAGGTCAAGCACAATTTCGGCGCGTTCTTACCGGAATAATGGCGGTAATAAATAGGAAATAGACGCGGGAGGTACTTTGTGGCGAGAGACGAAAAATGTTCGAACTCCGGCGGATTGAGCAAAAGCAACCGCACTAACAACGATTGTCGGATAAAAAATCCAAACTAGCTTATGTAATAAAAAGTAGGAATATGTGAAAGGATAGATGAAATGTTAATATATCTATCTCAAGAGTTCAAGTGTATTCTCTCGATATATGAATGTTAATCTCTTTATCAATCATCCCAATCTCCGCTCAATTACAAAGATGACCTATTTATATTGCCTTGGCCGACGTGGTGACCGTTGGATCTGAACCACGAGGTCCCATCTTCTTTAATAAGGCTTCACATCACAGTCTATTCACTAATTTATGTAATAAAAAGTAGGAATATGTGGCAGGATAGATGAAATGTTCATATATCTCCTTTCAAGGGTTCAAGTGTCTTGTTTTTCACGTATGAATGTTAATTTTGTTATCAATCATCCAACCTCCCTTTCAATTACAAAGATGAACTATTTATACAAAACTGGCTGACGTGGTGACCGTTGGATCTGAACCACGTGGCCTCAACTTCTTTACTAAGACTTCACATCACCGTCTACTCATACAATAAACGTATTGACAAGAGTTCCGCCACCCTGTATAATAGGTTAGCGGACTGTCAATCTTTATTATAAGTGCTACATCAGTCACTTCTAAAAATCTTCAAATCTAATGTGATGGACAACATCGGCACCTTGGGCGTCAGATGAACCCTGAGAGCCTCAGATTCGTTATAGGATGCGATTCCATAAAAGGCATAGCATCGGGGCTTATATACTTCTTCATCAACGTAGCACTCGTGCTTCGGCAGATGATTTTATTCTTCAAGTACATCGGCGATATAGTAAAGACCTCCAGGAAGCTATCCTTACGTCAAACTTAAGAGTTTTCTGCCATGTCAAGCCTTGTGGGTCTGTTTAACACAGGGTATCTTTCCACGTGGCAGGATTGCGGAGCCACGTGGCACCTTTTATGGGGGCCTCAGATTAGAGACGTAACAAAAATCATTGAGTATTTTTGGATTGAATGCATTGATAGAGTAGGTAGAATGGACTTGGGTTGATAAATTCAAAATCATACTATAAAACACAACTACTTAACCTATTTAAAGGATAGTTTGGGGATAGTCGATCCCGTGTTGAGAATAATTTAGGTAGTTATTGATTTCATACTTGATGAATATTTGTGTGGAGTGTTTTTTACTAATAAGTCAAACCTAGGTAGTAACGATACACTGGGAGAGTCAAATATAGTGACCCTGCTACTGTGAAAAAATATTTGATCCAAATTATTGTTCCAATAAAATGATTTGCACTAAACGTGACACATTGGAAAAAGTTATATATATTTTTTCTGGAGCTAATCTTGGGTAATTAGAACCTATTTACCACAAATATTTAGGAGATGGTCTACTAGAAAAGAAGGTTGCGTACAGTATAAATTAAAAACTACCTTCGAAAATAAAAGAAAAGATTCCAAAAATAGAAGAAGGTATATAATGAAAAAAACACATCAAATTACGTTAAGGTATTAACAAAACAACTATAAACATTGTTTCTATCTATTTAAGTCTTAGATATTTAACTTTGGATTTAGATTTATAGGTGAAATTATTAACCTAGTTGAAGTTTAGAGATTGACACATTTAAATTTAGGGATAATCATACATGCCATATATATTTCTTCCCATCGATTGACTTGACCGTCGAAATGCTCGTAGTTGTATCACCCATCATCGAAGAAGGTCATGGGTAACTAACGATTTATCCGAGTATGTAGAAAAGGAGCTTACATGTGTGCAAGTGGACCCAGGATCTCTTGGTCACGTGAAGGTACATTTTTCAAGGTTAACGGATTGACGCCGTCTGTGAAAAACCAAACTATTGTGTACGAACATCGCCATGGAAAAAGCATATTGGAAAAGTGCTTTAGCTTTCTCCTTAAAGAAAATGTCTTGTTCTTAAATAAAGAACAAGTGGAAGTTCCAAGGAAGAAGAGTTAACTAAGTGTTGATTTGGGTGTTCGTATTTCTTGAAAATTGAGTATATTGAGGTGAAAAATTGCTCAAGAGACTCCCTTTTTGAAGAAAAGAGGCGTCCACCCACCATAAACTCTAGCAATGTGTGTGCAAGTGGGCTCGAGATCTCTTGGTCACGTAGAAATATATTTTTCAATATCAATAAGTTGTATATTATAAAGATCCTTGAATGTTTCTAACTAGAGATTGCTATTCTATTTTTGCTCTTATATCAAATGGCATCATTTGAGTTTTTATATATGTCCAAAGACTCTATAAGTGTACAAAGAAAATAGGCCAATTCCTCACAAATAATTAAGGGAGCCATTGAAAGGTGACTAAAACATCAGAAATGACAAGAATGTTCATTTGTTGGGATTACTGTTCCCCTAGAGACTAGTTACTAGTTAAATATCCAAAGAACCACATTCTTAGCTAGGAGTTTAAAGTATACTATGAAGGATACTTGTCATAACATATGTCATGTCATGAATCTAGTTAGTAGGTATCAATGTTATCCTTAAAAATGATATTGTAATACTTGAAGTATGTTGTTTGTTATTCCATTTTTGTCGAGGAAATAACTTGTGATTGAAAAAAGATATATATATAGATTAAGAAAGAGACCTATCAAGTACAAATAGCTATTAGACTTGTGTGCTTTTGTTATAATGGGTGGAATATCTTGGAGTAGCAATAATCAGATCTTATATTGTATATCTTGAAAGCACATGAAATTGTTTGGTATAAATATATTGACTATTAAGCATCTAATGATACTGGTTGAAAATATGAAATCCATAATAGTTATTCAACTGTCGTATATGTTGAGGAGCCCAAGTATCGAGATCAAATAAAACATTCGATGGTATTTCTATAAAAGATATTAGCAAAAAAAGTGTCTTTACGATATATCTTCGCACATGTTGATAGGTGATCATCATACGCTGAAGATGTCTAGAGATATACTTGTTAATGATGTCTAAACTCTAGAATTGCATAGAATATGATACTTTGTGTACCTGAAAACTCTTGATTGAGTTTTATATGCCCATAGATAAATAATTTTGAATTCATTTATAATCTATTATTGTGATTACCAGATGATGATTTATATGCACATGAAATATGTCGAATATGTTGAGATTGGCTCACTCACACGAGTAATCGCTTCAGATAGTTTCAGGATATGTTGAGATGAAATGAAGTGATCGTGTTTTATACAAAATCTCGTCACCTTGATGAAAAATCAAGTGATATTACTTTAAGTAATTGAAACTTATTATACTGTCCATTAAACTCATCTGGTAGACAAATTAGTTTAAGATGAGAAATCAAATTATGATCAATGAATACCTAAACTAGGATATATATGGTGTAATTTATTTTCAAAGAATATGCATACGCCCTAAGATACGGAGAAAACATTGTAGCACCTTTTCATATCGCGTATACTTTTATGACCAATATGGGCTAAATAAGTGAATGGATCTTTGCCTTCTCATTGTGTAAGACCCTGAGGTTTATATAACTTCATGTATAGCCTTATGATTTTTTAGTGTTTCTCTACAATTTATTTCGGTTTTGTTACTTTAGCATGCTATCAATAAATATGATAAATTCAATTTGATGGGATATGACTAGGAAAGCAATTAATTTGAAGTTGAAGGATTCAAGTAGGAAAGGAAAATCATTTTGACCAACATTTGTGTTTATTTTCATTGTCCAAACAATTGTCTTAACTATTTAGGATTTATAACACAATCTTGGATATAAGGACTATTGTGAAGTTCAAGTATGTTACTCAAATATTCAAGGAATTGAAAATATTTGAACTAATATTGAAAAATTAGTTTGAGGTATAGTAAGATCTAAGTTTATAGTACCGTGAGATCTAATATATACTCGATGGTCGTACGATCTATTTGCCATATGATTTTTTATCAGATGGATCTTGAGAATGATGTTACTTGTGTTATTCGATGTCACATATAGTTCTAGTCAAGTTCATTATGTGCAAGTTGGAGATATTAAAATAAAATATATATATATATATATATATATATGGATCGTAGATCGCCTCATATGAGGTGACACAAATCATAAGTTATTAAAATGGGTTGAAGGAAATGGTTTAAGTTGATTTCAACCACTATTCAAATTCCCTAAACTTCAAATATTTGTCTCTAGCAAGTATTGAGAAAAAATGATGGCAGAAATGGTGAAATTTGTACCGAAAATTACACCACGATCGAAAAAGAACCTAAAGACACGTTTTTTATGTGAAAACTCACAAATTTTGACCATTAAATTGTGGATAATAATATCCTTCCATGGTAAATTAGGGCCATAGAAGTACAACTAAATGTAGAAATTGGGACATGGAACAACAAGGTGATTCAACCCTCGAAACCTGAAAATTCTCCTACTTTCAAGTAAGAATCTTTAATCGAAATGTATGCTCAAGCATGTTGTGAATTCTTTCATTATTGAACATGTTTTCCATTTTTTATTTGAAGAATGAATCCCTGTCAAAATCAAATTTACCTATTTTCTTATAGTAAATTTTTAAGCTTATTTAAGGGTCCGTTTGATTGCTAAGATGAAAAATGTGTGGAAAGAAAATGAATTATAGGGAATTGAATTGCCTAGAAATTGTTTTATTGGGAATTGTAATTAATTGTGTTTGATTGGTATAATTTTCAACCTGGGAAATGTTGAAAGTTTGGTATCCGTTTGACTTTATTTTTATGATAATTGTCCATAAAAGTGACAATTTTTTTTACCATTGGGTCTACAATTTGTTCCAATTGCCAAAAAAATAAAATAATAAAATAATTTTTTTCAAAAATTTATCATACCGAATGTCATTCGTTTGGCTTTGTTTTGCATGAAAATTATCCATGANTTTTATGATAATTGTCCATAAAAGTGACAATTTTTTTTACCATTGGGTCTACAATTTGTTCCAATTGCCAAAAAAATAAAATAATAAAATAATTTTTTTCAAAAATTTATCATACCGAATGTCATTCGTTTGGCTTTGTTTTGCATGAAAATTATCCATGAAATGGAAAAAAATTTTTACAATTGGTTATAAAATTTGGTGTCATTGCCAAAAAAAAAGGGTAAGTAAACTAGAAAATGAATTCCCACCAAATCCTTGAATTGGTGAGCATGTGGACAAAAGTAA
>CAIGRP010034905.1:0-12021 GCA_903798385.1 Fraxinus cuspidata
CAAGAAATTAACCAACTACTTGTCTTGAATTAAAAATAAATAATAACGGGTTTTATCTTCATCCAATACATGAAAATAATTAGCCTAGCATATTGTAATGTAAATTAAAAATAAGATTTGGAAAAACATCACCCGGAATTAAAAACAATGAATTGAAAGTGAAAAATCAATTTCTTCTCGTTAATCTTCAACCCGGATTTTGAATCTTCAATCTCTTGTGTTAATTACGTTTGAATCTTGTGCTAACCTCCTTCTTGTGGTGGAAAATATGGTTTTGATATATTATCTCTTCTTCACGCCGTCCTCCCCTCCAAAATAGGTTAAATTTGATTTTTTAAAAGAATTTGGAATAAAACAACGAAACTTGGTCGTTCAAGCCCAAAAATGGCCCGTGCGTGCGCGACGTGTATTCTGTTACGCGCGTGCCGTTCAATTGTTTTGTTCTCTGTAAATAAACAACATGCCCGTGCTCGTGCGAGAGGATTTGCCCGTGTGCGCATGACGTTATAAAACTTTTCATTTGTTGCACTTTGGTCCCTGCATTTCATTCCTTGGTTATTTTTGTTATTTCTCCATATTTTCTTGATCCTCGTCTTTCAATTCCATCTAATTTGCTCCAATATCTAGCCAATCATCGATACTAGGCCCAAATAATCTATTAGAATTTTGCGATATAGTCCCCAAACTTTGGATTATTCCACTTTGGCCAATTTTCTACTCATTTTCTTCAATTCCATCGATTTTCATCGAGATGCACCTAACAAACAAAATATACACAAAATTAAACCTCAATTCATTTAAAATAACAATAATTACCCCAATTTAACGGTACGAATAAGTGTATAAAATACACTTAAAATTATACATATAATGCAAGCAACTGATAGGCAGCAGCGTAGGNCAATAATTACCCCAATTTAACGGTACGAATAAGTGTATAAAATACACTTAAAATTATACATATAATGCAAGCAACTGATAGGCAGCAGCGTAGGCCCCAATGGACGTGACAGAAAAATGAATTCTCTCCAATTAATGGCATTCAAGCATGAGCTAATTTTATTTATGAAATAAATAATTAAATATATATTTTATTAATTAAATATATTAAGATTACAATTCTATACAATTTGGTTACAAATTATTTTTTAGTCACAAATCAAAAAATATTTAGGTCACAAATTATTTCTCGATCTCAAATCAAAAATTTTATAAGTACAATGTATTCATTAGTCATAAAATCAAAAAATTTATAAGTCATGAATCATAGATTTTATAAGTCACAAATTTTTTAGGTCACATATTATTTATTGATCATAGGATATTCAATTTATTGGTCACAATCTCAATAGTTAATCACAACCACCACAACTTGCGATGCCACCACACCATACCACCGTCGCCTCCAACAAACTACAATTTTTAACTTCAAAACCACCACCATCGCCACCACCTCCACAATCACCAATAAATCATTATTTTCAACTACAAAACCACCATTGCCACCGCCAAATCCACCACCAAACCATAACGTCGCCACAGCCTAGCCATCACCACCACAAAATCACCATTTTCAAATACAAAACCACAAATGCCACTACTAGATCCACCACTATACCAAAATGCTATCTTAGCCTTGCCATCACACCATAGAAGCACTTCAAAATCGTTACAAATATACCACAAAATCACATGGACAACGGTGTAGATACTTTAGGTAACATCCTGGCGGGAGAGGATGCCATGGACGGGTATTGAGCCCACGAGCCTAGCTGCGATGTCGTGATCTGGCATTGATGATCTGATGCCAACCGTTGCTGCCATTTGCGTCCGTGTCTTCGGCATAGCCCCTGGAACTTGGTAGTGATTGGTTTCGTCCATATCCCCTTCTGCGCAAAGCACAACGTTGAAACGATGATTGGTGTCGTCGATGTCTTCGGCGTGATGCACAACGATCCAGCGACGGTTGGTGTCGTCCATATCTCGTGCACCGTCCAAGTGTGAAAGAGAGAGATGATAGAGATAATGAGAAGAAAGAAGACATAAATAATTTTTGTGTTTGGTATGAAATTGGATTGGGTGGATAATATTATTATTAATATTTATATTTGAATTATTATTTGATTTATGAATAAGAAAACTTTATATTTGATTTTTGAATTACAAGCTTTAAAATTTTGGTTGAGTGTAATTTTCACTATCTTTTATTAAACTTATCCATACTTTTTGGTAGTTTCAAAACTTAGTACCCATTTATTATCCACATATGCACACCTAATAATCACTTTAGAGCACTACCAAATAAACATACATAGGATAATAAGATTTTGCTTTACCAAACTGTAACGTACCAAATTTTATTGTCTTAAAACTCGAGGTATTACCATTATCATTTCTTAAAATTTACTTTAAATGGGAAAATAATATAACATGAAATCTAGACCTAATTTTGTGATTTAATATAGCTAAATAAATTAAATTTGAATATAAAACCAAACAATCAATGACATTTAGGCCCTATTTGAGCCCCATTTTTTGAGGGGGAAGGGGAATATGTTTTGGAATAAAAAATTTTTAGAGAATGCGTTGTTAAAAAATAGGGAAATTTCTTTTATTTACGTATAAAATTATTTTATGAAAAAAATGCATGGTTAGAAATGAGTTTTTTTTTTTTTTAATGGAGCTCAAACATTGTTTTATATGAAATTAAAAATGTAGACATTTTAACAATTATTCATCTATTCTTGAGAATTTTTTTTTTACTATTATTTTTTTACTTAGCAACCTAATACACCGCTCAACCACAATTTGATCGAACCTGAGTCTAAACTAAAAAATTGGAATTTAAGGAAAGTATTTAAAACTAAGAAGAATACGTGAAATCCAAAAATAATATCATTATATCGAATGTAAGACATTCCCTACTACCATTTCATTGAAAGCAATCAGTGATCATTCTAGTACTCTAATACATTTATACGTAAACTTTCGAGAAATCCTAACGATCTCGCATTTCATTTCATTAAAGACGTGTAAGTCAATTAGTATTTCATGTACAAATGTCAAAAAAAATATACAATTTGCTCGACATGTGAATGTCACGCTTAAGCCACATAGAAATAGGAGTATCGCGTAAGGTGAAGTTGCCACATCACCTCATATCGTATGAGAGGCATGAGCGATCCACGGGCCTTGCAGAGGCAGTAAGCTCGTTAAGTACGTAGGCTGAAGAATGAACGTTGGTGCACTAAGATTTCATACCTGGACTGGTCCCTCCCTTTGTGAACACTTTGCTCGAATAAGAGGTTACATCAACACACGTGCAAGGTTGCATGCCTACTTGAGGAAGGACCCGCAAAGATGAAATATCATCTCACAGTATAAATGGCTTATCTTGTTTATTTTATTTTATTTTTTTTTGAAATCCAACTTTTCACCGTGCGTGTTCTACATATTTGAATTTTTCAACAACTCGAGAGGATTTCGTAATATTTTTTTGCAAGTACATATTAGAACTTTGAAAGTATTTATAGATCATATTAAATATCGACCATTTATGCAAAAGAACGCAAACATTCAACTTTTCACAGTGCGTGTTCTACATATTTGAGTTTTTTTAAACAACTTGAAAGGATTTCATAATATTTTTGTGCAATTAAGTACATATTAAAACTTATTGGGAGTATTTATAGACCATATTAAATCTCTACCAATTATGCGAAAGAATGCGAACATGAATTGAATACAATGCTCTTTGCACCCTCTATGGCAAACTATTCTAACTCTAATTATTTTAATATTTGAATTGTCCCCGTTTGGTAGAAATTAAAATTTAGATTTTAATCTGATTTGAAGTCAACAACTAATTTTAACCACACATTTTATGTGATCAATAACTTTTCAACCACAGATTTTATCAACTTGATAACTTTTATCGAACTTTACTAAAAATTCAATTTTAATTCCAACCAAACGGGGTAGATTAATTATTCAAATTTTTACTGTGCCTATGTGACTATTTCTATACACTAAAGATATGCTATTTTATTTAGTTTCATATATAACTATTATGCCTAAAAACGTAGCGAGAAGGCACACATCTTGAATATTGACCAAAGGCCTATTTAAAGATTCTACTATTAAATTTGGGGCCAATTTTATTATTCTAGAAATAAATTAAAAGTTGGTATGAGGATGGATAAATTTTGGCCAAAGTCCATTAATAAAGAATAATATTGCCTTTTGATTAGTCTAAAAAGCCCAATGATTCTTCTTCTGAACTTTAACTCCGTTTGAAATTCATAACTGTCGATATTCTTCTCTGTAAGCTTACAATTTGAAAATCTAACGTTTGGAATATTAGCTGTAAAAGTTATGGGAACATATTAAATTTTGAGATTTTATCTTAAAAGATCAATTTTGTTAAGAGAAATAACTCAATTTCCTATATATTGATTTATATTTTCACATTCATTCGATAAGGAATTTACACCATTTAATTTGTAGTTTATTTTCAATTAATCCATTCTATCAAACTCCCTTTAACTAATCTTGGGCATGGTTCGGAATGGATTGGTTTTGAATCTAACCCGAGATCGACTGATTTTGATAATTTTAACCAGAACCGATCCAATTTAATAGATAAAACTGAACCAAACCAATTCAATAGATAAAACTTATTACATCATTATTAATTGATAATATTTATAAATTTCGACAAAAATTTAAGGAAAAACTAATCAACAAGTATGAATCCTCGTCGTGCAAGAAAACTCCATGTACTCGTCATCAAATGTTAATAATAAAATATAATGTACAAGTGCAATCATTGGCAAAACTTTTAATTTAATTTATGGTTTGATAAAATATTAATGTTGCCGGTTATTTGTATGGCACGTCAAAGAGAATCTAAAATTCCTTCCTTGAATAAGTGTTAAAATTGTAGCTTTGCAAACTTTAAGGCTCGATTTTAGGTACAAGAAAAATAAAGGCATCGTTCAATTATGCCAAAGATAACGTTATATATTAATAGTCTAATTGATCGTGGATAATCAATATTATTGATTCACTATATAAAATTGTTTAAATCGTGTGAATAGCTCGGAATTGTATGAGATAGTCAAAAACTTGATATGTTTTACTTACCATCCGTTTGATATAAAGTTATGAACGATATATAAATTCATTCAAAAATCAAACATTAATTTTAGCATAACATTCATATTTTTCGGGACTAGTTATTTTTTTTTATGAACTATTTATAAATTTTTCAAATCGAAAAGTATTTAATTTGTGTCTCCACACTTTGTGTCGAGGCCATTTGGACAGTTAACCATAAAATTAAAGTAAGGAAAGGAAAGACAAAAAAGAAAAGTCTAGAGAGCAAGAAAAAGCAAGGCAAGTCCCAAGAAATAGGCTGTATTGACCGTTTACTTAGCTGGAACCAATTGGGAGCCACATAGTTTCAGCAAGTCATCGGTTGGTTCGAATCTAGAAAAGAAGAAAAATCCACCGTATTGTGTATCCCATCATCTCGTGCCACGTCAAGCCTAGCATCCAACGATTACATAATTAAAATTGAAAAAAATTCTATTTAAAACCTATCTAAATAAAAACGCATGAAAGATATTGAAGATGCGTTCGACTTAACCAAATATTTTATTGATGATAATCATACATTATTTGTGTCCGTAGAGCCTTCATAGCACCCCAAGAATTCATGACTTGTTAAGTCATTATAATTGATGAAATTCTTTAGTTTGCATCGAATTAAATCATACACTCCAACCGTAGAAAATGTGTGGTTTTCGTATGTCGAGAGGTTAGTTCATCGAGCTATTAACTTATTAAGCCCCTATTTGGTTTGAATTAAAATCAAATTTAAATTTCAAGTTAAATTCAATAATTAATTTAGAGAGAAGTGTTTTCTCTACGTGAGAATTGTACATATTACATTACGATGATCCATATGACAAATTTTCATTGAGTGTTAGACTAAAAAAAAAAATGGTCATACAAGTGTTGCCGTACTACACCTATAACACTATTTGTACACTTACCCGTACAAACAACTTATTCCTTAATTTTAATCATACTTTTAAGAGATTCACAATTTTTCAACCACGCATTTCATTAATATACTAAAAATTTAATTTTAATCTACAATGAACAGGGACTAATGCGACAAAACAATAGACGCTAGTATGATTGACTAGGTGTCAATGAACATTAGAAGTTAAGCCTTTGCGTATGATGAGAAGCCTACTTTGACGCGGCGCCCAATTCTTTACATTTTCCTCTCTGTTTCCCCTCTCTCTCCCTTCACGCGTCCCTCTGGTGTTTGCTATAAATAAATAAGCCCGGATATCCTCTCCTCTGCAAACCATATTCAATAACGAGTCACCGCATTTCACTGCTGAAGAAGAATTACTCTCTGCTGCAGATTTCAATTCTCTCACTTTATTAACCCAAAAATGGCTTCCCGTTTCTCTAATGCCAAGATCGTGACTTCTTTCATCGCCAACACAGTCCGCCCTGTTGTCACCAGGTATTTGATTGTTCTATACTAAAAACAGTTCCGTTTTTGTGTGTTTTAATAGATTTTCCGGGTATTAGTTTAAGATTTCAGAATAGATAATTAACATTTGTGGAATCATTAATTTATATGGATATTTGTACAGGAGAGGATATGCGGCGGCTTCACAGGGTGCTGCGGCCAGCAGTGTGAGAGGAGGAGCGGTGGCTCCTAATATGATGTTAAAGAAGGGAAACGATGAATCAACAAAGACCTCATGGGTACCCGACCCGGTGACTGGATATTACCGGCCGGAGAATGAAGCCAAGGAGATTGACGCCGCTGAGATGCGGGCGCAGCTCTTGAAGAACACAACCAGTAGCCACTAAATCGAAGAATTATTACAATCTGATTTTGGCTCCATTTTTTCTAACAATTAAAAGGAATCCATTGTTTTACTCAGAAATTGTTCTACTGTTATATGAGCAATGAATTGTTGTGCCTCCTCTGCCATTCTTATGCTAATAATGAGTTTGAATTTCATAGCAATTTTAAGCATGTTTGGTAAAGCTTAAATTAGAATTCAACCACCTTACTATAATGATAAAACTCACTGCACGTTGTTTTTCTTTTTTAGGCGATTTCACGATGAATAACAGTTACATTTAATTGAAGAGTCCGTTTAAAATAACTTTCCATATGATTTAGTAATCCCGTCGTACAAATCCTTGCTTTTTATTCAAAAACAAATTAAGGGTATGTTTGATAGATATCATTGAAAAAAATATATCTTAAATAGTGATATAATGAAAAATATGTGGTCAAAAAGTAAGGAAAAATTATTGATGTGATTCAAAATATTATTTTATTGAAGAATGTGTGATTGAAAATAAATTATGAAATAATGTATTTTGAAAGAATGTGTGTCAAACAGGACTAAGAAATACTTGCCTTCCCACAAGAATTGCATGCAAATTTAAGGATAAATTACTTTACAAGAGAGAAGGCTCCCTCTCTCACGTCGGGTTAAAATACTATCCCCTACTCTCAAATAACTTCTTAGGGTCCGTTTGATTGCAAATGTGAAAAATAGATGGAAAGAAAATGAATTTTAGGGAATTGAATTGTCTAAAAATTATTTTACTGAAAATTGTAATTAATTGTGTTTTATTGGTATAATTTTCCACCTAGAAAATGTTGAAAGTTTGGTGTCCGTTTGACTTTATTTTTCATGAAAATTATCCATTAAAATAATAATTTTTTTCTACCATTGGGTCTAGTATTTGTTCTAATTGCCAAAAAAATTTAAAAATTTAGAAAAAACATACTGAATATCATTCGTTTGGATTTGTTTTATATGGAAATTATTAATAAAAGTGATAATTTTTTTTACATTGTGTCTAGAATATTTTTCGATTGCCTTAAAAAAAAAAGCTAGAAACAGTTTCTCACCAAAATCTAAAGAACATATTTCACAATTTGAAGGAAAATGGGCGCGTGCGGATGGGGATAAAAAATATTTTCTAGGAAAAATTTATCTTATCAAACACTACATTTGGGTAGAAATGGTAAAAGTTTTCCATTTTCCATGGAAAAATGGTATTATCAAACACACCCTTATTTCAATTATATTTACATTACTTATATTTTCTTACTTTAAATGATTATGTTACTATCTAATTAAGTAATTTACTTATTTTTAATTAAATAAAAGATTATTGTATTAAAATTATAAATAAATCTACTTACAAATATTCTAAGCTTTATTTTCATTAAATTTGAAGTCAAGTGCATGCTCTATCCATTGCGATACTCCCATGTGTCATTCACGCATCAATTTCGCTAGTGTCTTGAAAACGACAAGCAATAATCTTAGCCAGACGCGGCCGATTAGTGGAATTTTGTGTTGATTAGAAAACAATTAATACATGGTTAATTTGGCCAGTGACTAAATAATTGTTTCAGCATAATGGATTGATTATCTAGCAAGAAGTTAGGCCACTATTCCACAAACACATACATACTTAAAGAAGGTGACAAAGCAACCCATTTAACATCCAAGAACTCCACAGGGAAAAAATGTCCCTTCAACATAGTAGAATTTTGATGATGATATGGGATTCAACTAGAAGAATAAACATTGTAATGTAACAGTAATAATCACTCATTGACTATCGACTTCAAAAATAATAATAGCTCGAGTCTGTCAAATTATCACTTCTCAAAATACAATGAGGTGCTCAACAACTGATATCTTGGTAGCATCATTCCAAGCGAACATATGATCAATCAAGTCGAAGTTACACCTTAAGATAGGTCGTTCTAAAGAACAATCTCAAGTCTATCATATCATATCACGATGCTTGGTGGAACATAATGAGGGCTTCAACTTGAAGACAGATAATACTTGATTAGCACGAGTCATAAGTCACTTATTTCTCAAAAGTCAACTAGCAACTTCAAGAACAGTAATAGCTTGATTGATCAAGTCAAATTATCACACTTCAAAATGCCGCATCAATATTATGAGGTGAATGGAAATAGATATCTGCAGCATTCCAAGTAAACATATGATTTTGATCAAGTCAAATTTACACCTTTCGAAACCTTATCACGAAAGGGCAGATTGGCAGATTAGAGATCAATGAGAAGTCTATTCTATAATTACTCTTGGAGAAGAAGATAATTTCACACTACCGGTTCAAATATGGTGAAATACTTTAAAGGGGAAAAACCCATATAAGAAAGCTGTTTAACTATTAATATGAGGTTTCAAACAAACTTGGAAAAGAACACTTGAAATAACCATTTCCCATAACCAACCGAGCACACTATATATACTTATATATACTCGACAACTTCTTTCCGCATCAGCAGCAACAGACAGAGAAAAAGAACGTTTGAGTAATTTTTTAAGATAGAAGCAGCTTGCACAATAACAGGAGTCCATCTGGCAACCCAAACAAGCTTTGATCTAAAACCTAGAGCGTGTTCAGCAGATAAAGAATCCTTACTCGAACACAACACTTTATTTCCTTCTCAAGTTATATCTCAACGACATATCACTCTGATAAATGATGTAATATGATGCCTACTTTTGTCTACATATTGGGATGAAAGAGATATTCATGATTCCAAATGTGAATACCTCCTAATTTAACCATAAATTGGATTTTGCTTCATTCCCAAAATCAGAATCAGAGTTTGATAGTCCTGGAATTAGATTCAGAATGAATTAGAACTAGAATCTGCATTTGCCAGTTATACTCTCGCAACCAAAAAATTCAAGTGACACACCCAGTCACACAATAACCAAAAGCAGCGGCGTAACTTTTCTTCTTCGTACCATCCCTTGTGGACCAAACCAACGAGGAGGCCAGAATAACAACTCTATCGGTTGGATCTCCATCCTGCCACCCTCATTGCCACCATTACTAGACTCATTAAAGCAGCCATCAACTCTAAAACTCCAACCCATAAGTCAGGAAAATAACAATTTCCATGTGTTTCTTAAAAACCGATCCACAACAAATTAACTCCAAAATCTTAAACTACCCGCTAACTTTGGAAAGATAAATGATTGTAAGGAGATTCCATCTGATAGATATGGAATAAAGATGAGAACAGGAGTAAATGAGCTTTGCTCAAGTACAACCATTTTTTGCTGAATAAAAGATGGCAAAAGGTGACAGTGACTATATTTCAGAATTTGGAAATTGCAGTACTTTTGGGTGGTAGGAGTGGTTTAAGTGGAGAGAGGTCTCTTGGCAGATGACAATGGCTATGGTAGAGGAAACCTGGCTATGATGCAAACTTTTAATGGAGAATGTGGTGGATGATGGTAGAATGTTCGGAAAAAGGTGATTGTTGCAGATGTCTGATTCATCACCATTGGACGTTTGAAACCCCTGAACCTCAATCTGAAAATTGGTCTTCGCAAACAGATAATAAAGCTTCTTCAATGAGAGACCTGATCTTCTGCTAATAGACATAAGAAGTCCTTTATTTGTCAACTGTCTGATGTGTTCTCATCAATCAGACGTACGTCTAGCTCCATCCAAAAGCCACTTACGACGTCCGATTGAATCTTTCAATTGTCCGAACTTCTTTCATCTTACCTAGGAAGTTTGGTTGGGCATTTTTCAGTCGTGATCTTATTTAAATAGTACTTGAGAAAATCTCAAAATTTTATCGATTATCTTTTGTCCATAACATATTGCACAAAGTAGTATGTGCATTACAAATCAATTAAACTCATGTAAGTAATATTTTCGTGTGTTCGTTATGATAAAAAAATTCACGGTCTTTTATTAATCTACCGTGTTTATTTGACAAAAAACTCTTGAAATGCAACACCTCACTAGAGAAAGCCACATTACAAGAGAAAAAATTGTTCTTCCATGCCTCAATGGCAAGCAAATACTACAATACAATCGAAGTGCTTATCAAAGAATAGTTAAGAGGAAGTATTTTGTGGAGCTTTAAGGAAAGGGTGAATCAGCTCAAGATCTCAGATCCTATCTCTGTACAATCAGCAGAGCCCAAAAGACATTAAACAAGCCACTTGGTTAAATAACACAAAATAATGCCACTTTACTAAGACCTCAAGTTATCACGGAATATGTCCATTGCAACTAGTATGACATCTAAATATTTTCAGCAAGCAGAATACTCAAATATCTAATTTCCGATAGCGATTTCTATTACATTGCCATCTTTGCTTCCAATTATCAGCTCCACACTAATTAGAACCCAAAAGAATTATAGCTTGCTGCATTACATTAGTCCTTTTTATTAACACGTGGACAGTTGACGTGGAGACATCAAATGGTGGCTAGAGTTTGGAAAAAGAAAATTTCCCCACCACGAGCATTGATAGAAATCCCAGACTCCACAAAGAAAATTTCACAATATCAATTCAGTAATCTAAGCATATGTAATTTCATATTTCACCACCGAATGCAAAATTTTCTTGAAACTCAATAAGTTCCGAAGATGTAAACATATCCACCATATTCCTAGATCATACTCTGATGAGGTGCCGAATCCATCAAGGAGTACTCTTATGAAAGTGTTGCATTGACACTATTTCACAAAACTATTAAACCGTTGATCTTAAACTGCAGAGTTAATCTGCTTAACCTGTGTGGCCAGGCATAATTTCAAGATTAAGAAACTCAACGATATTAAGCACTTTCTTCCTTGCGTCCGCGATCTAGGCATAACAGAGATAATATAATAAAGTATTCTAGTAACCACAATCATTCAACTTCAATAAAAACATAAGCATCAAACAACAGAGATATCAAAGAAATATCCTGTATTATTAAACTAAGAACACGTACAGAACTCAACGTTAAAGTCAAAAGCATAAGAAATTCCAAATTTAACTGATGGAGGAAGAAGTAAAAATCTTTGAGGAAGCCCAAAACCGACTGACCTCTGTTAGATTGAAGAAATAAAGGGACTACTACTATTACCCTCTCTTTTCCGATTCTCTTCAATAC
>CAIGRP010034931.1:0-17023 GCA_903798385.1 Fraxinus cuspidata
TAAGCAATTTATAGATTCGACTAGCGTAGATCGTTGGAAAATTTTTAAAATTAGCATGTTATCGAAATTCAAATTTATTATGATTTTTCTCCTGTTTAGTGGAGATTAAAATCAAATTTTTAATAAATTTTGATAAAAGTTAGACATTTATGAATATCATGAAATATGTTATTGAAATTAATTGCTAATTTTGATTTAAATTAAAATTTAGATTTAGATTTCAATTGATACAAAACATGATTTTATACAAAAAAAAAAAAAAAATCTCAACAGTTGGGGGGGAGGTGCCCCCCAGGACCCCCCATGGGTCCACCCCTGCTGACAACAACTTTCGAGGCTTAATTTATGGGTTATATAGCCATTACCATGACCAAATAATGCCTAGTGAGTATCAAACAGTGATGAAGTAAGTCTTTAAAAAGCTACCTCGACAATTTCAAAAAACAAATATAGGAGTAGAAGAAGCCACTTTCGATCGTGATGAGAAAAAGGTAAAGGATAGAGATGTAGCTTGTCCAAAAGAAAGAAAGGTCATATAAGAGAGCCATGGCCGAAATGAGGAAGGAACGAAGAAAGGTAGAATGACCTCGCCCTTTTTGTCATGAAAGTTCCAAAAATATCACCCCCTGAATACTTCATTTGAAGGGGTCTTTATTTAAGTAAATGATTAAGAAGATCTTTCATAGACCTCCTCTATTGAAGAGGAACTCAGTTGACCTCAACCAAAGAAAATATTGGCAAACTTCAAAGCCTCCAACAACGAAACTAAATATGGATCCTTGATAGTTAGGCCGAAAATGGCCAATGAGCTAAAGATATCCAAAGTTATAGCGCATATTGTGTCATAACTCAATTTTTTAAGTCAAAAGTCAAACGTTGACTTGTCAAAGTTTTAGTCAAATAAGGACTTAAAAATAAAAATTAATTTTGGGGGTTTACTTATATATTATTAAAAGTAAAATGGTTAGATTCTATATCCAATGGAAGTTAAGGACTAAATGTTTGTTAAATTGAAGAAGAGGGGCTTCCTTTGAAATTGTTGGTATGAGTGGATTACAAGTGGCAACTATATAACCATAACCCTTTTTCATTTTCAATATATACATACACATAGAGACAAATTGGCAGAGAGAAGAAAAATCGAGAAAGAAGGGAAGAAAAGGGCAAAAGGAAGAAAGAAAAGAGAAGGAAAAAGAAAGGCAAAAAAAAAAAAGAAAGAAGAGGAGAAGAAGAAGAAGGGAGGTAAAGAGGTATGTTAATTTAATTTCTAGGGTTTATGAACAATTTGTTTATATTCGAATTTAGCAAGATTTAGAGATTATTGACATGCATTTGAGGTGTTAAACATGAATATGTCAAAGAAATGTATATTAAAAGATTGGTGTTGAAGAAAGTGAAACGTTGAAAATGGGTTGATGAGAGATACTTGTTCTTTGATTTTATTGTGACGATATGATGTCAAACAATAACTTTGAGGAATTGAGGTTGATTTTTCTTTGTCAAGCACTTATTATAAGCAATATTTGGATAAAATCTTATACATGTGCTATTTTTTAAATTAACCCCAGAAAATGCTATTCCTGTTAGTGGTTCGGTGATAGTTTTCAATATGCAGGAACTGGTGCCGAAATTCAATAATCTGTAATTTTAGTGCTGTTTTTGTCAAACCTTTGATTTTCAGATTTTAAAAGGTTTGAATGAAGTTATATGATAAATATTGAAGTCCTAAGTATTGGATTAAATTATGTATAAGGTAGTGACTTTAAGGAAGTGAGAGATTTAATGAATTCGATTATGGGTGGTGAATGATTGGTAAATAATCAAAGAGAAGAAAAGTTGGGGAAATGGAGATGCAAGAGTAAATATAGAAGTTTAGGAGTTAAGCGGTAGATTTGTATTAATTTAACTCTCAGGTTTTAATTTGAGTAATTAGACAGTTATTGCAGGTAGTGACATGAAAGCTTGGAAATGCTAGTCAATATAACCAGATTTTTATCCATAGATCTTTGAGTGGAAAAGCTATTTTTCAAAAATAAATATTAATTAAATTTATATTATATCAAAAAGTTAATTATTTCCTATATTTGATTTGACATCATGATTTTTAGAAGCAAACGGATTTTATCGTGAGTTCATTGAAATCACTTCTCCAACATGTTATATTCATATTATATATTTTAGCATATTTAAAGTCATTTTAAAAACCACCAGAAAGTCCAGGTGATTTTACCCGCTCTACGTTGGTGTGAATGTGTTTCCATATTGTATGGCCAGATTTAGTGATTTTACCCGCTCTGCACTAATGTGAATGTGTTTCCATAGTGTATGACCAGATTATTAGAGGTTTTTGGGACCCATTCTCGTACACACATACGCTTTGGGCCGTATACTAGGATGAATAGCCTTTGGGACAGCTCTACATACATACGACCATATTATCAAATTATCAGATTTGAATGGCTTTGCCTTGTATATTGAGATTACTCCGTACACGTGTAATGCTATTCATTGGGTACTTATTTGTGGGATTCTTTAGTATATCATATTATGTTTATTCGGTTATAGATTCACAGATTTTCAAATATTAGATAATAGTTCATTTCAAATTATAGAATCCAGCTTATTCAGTACAAAAAATACAATTTTACTTACAGAAATGACAGCTTTACATAGATTTTTGTTAATACAAGATTACATATACTTGACATATTTTACGGTTGGTTATTCAGAAAAAAAGTAAGAATTTTATGATTTTAACATGCTTCAATTCTAAAAGAAATGATCATAATTTAAATTTCATAAAACTGTAAGATAATAAATCATATTTTTCAGTAAATATGTATAAATGAAAAAAGTATATGTATTTGCGAACTATCCACTCTCTGAACTACAAGCTCATATATTTTGTCACATTTTTTTCTTATCAGATAGTAGCTGAGTTGAGCAGCAATGGAGACTGACGATCCATCGAGTTGAGCCACGCATTGTCATTAGCTGTATGAATCATTTTATTAGTCTATTTAGCTCATATTTCTTTTAGGATACACGTTTTATCAGATAAGGTAATTTGTATATCTATATCATTGGCTTGCTGCATATTCGGTATTTTGAGTACATTTGGGGACTTCGATGGTAAATAATAGTGAATGTTGATTTACCAGTATTGTATTTGGAATAGTTTGAGTTTTAAGGGGCTGGTGTACCATGTTTTAAGTTATATGTACACATTTGAGGTAATTGATTATATTTCAGGTGTCTTTAGTCCATATTACAAGGAGAACTTTGTCAAAATTTTTATAAAGATGTGTCACAATAGGTCAATGTTGTCTTGGTGGTGGGTTCGGTATTCAGTTGGTATCTACCATCGGTGCATGACACGTGTCGAGTCCATTAGGGTGATTTGGGATGTGTCGTGTTATATTGAATCTCAACTCATCGTTAACCAAATCAACGAGTCTTTTCATACTAAAGACGAAAGAATGACCATCTCCAAGCAGTCCAGAGGAAACTAAAAAATTTAAAATTTGCTAAAGTAAAAACAAATCACTAGACTTAGAACAACCATATAGATGTGTTGGCTAGGCTTGCAACCAACAATGCTTTGCAAGAAGTGCATGAGATAACTTGCGAATACTACGTCAGAGGACACTTACAGCTCACAAAATCTTAGAGAATGGTACTTTTGGTTAACAATGAAACGAGATGGCGCTGAACTATGTGATAAAAGTGCAACAAGTGTCAACTACTCGTGCCAATAATATGAGCTCAACTCATTTATTATGCCTTGACCCTTTTCAAAGTGGGTGTTATCAATGCCAACGGGAAAGGGCAAAACCACATTTTTCCATAGTTTCGTGGATTGTTTCGTAAAATAAGTCAAGGTTGAATTGCTTGCCAAAATTACAGAACAAACAACAATCGACTTCATATGGAAGTCCATCATTTGTAGGTTCGCCATTCCTCACTTGATCGTCATAGATAATGGCTATCAGTTCGACAACTCAAGGACGAGATCTTTTTGCGAAGAACTAAAAGTTTAGAAACACTTCTCCACTCCAAAATCACCTCTAGCCAATGGGCAAGTTGAAGTCATGAATAAAATAATCAAATGTACTTTGAAAGATCGCCTTGACGAGCTAAAAAGATCATGGGCTTATGAGCTCCATAGTGTACTTTACCCTTACCAAACCACGTATGAACTAGTAATGGGGAAATAATCTTATCCCTAGCCTTAGAGTAGAGTGGTCCCACTTGAAGTGGAAACGTCTTCGTTCCGAACCGTGTACTTCAATGCAGATGAGAACGAAGAAGCACTGTGAATGGGACTAGACATACTTGAGGAAAGAAGGAATGAGGTTGAACTCTAAATATCTGTATATAAGCAAAGGAGTGCCATATACTACAACCAAAATACACGAAGAAAAGAATTTGAGATTGGCAATCTCGTATTAAGGAAGGTATTCCTTGTCATAATAGATTTCAACTCCGGATAGCTAGGACCTAACTGGAAAGGTAACAAAATAACCAAGATCATTTCAAAGGGTACCTACAAGCTGAAAGATTTGAAAGGATAACCACTCTTATACCCATGGAATGCTGAGTACCTCAAATAATACTATCAGAATTGGTAGAAGTATCGACTGCTTGTTTCGTTGAATGTAATAGCATTGTAACTCATTTCAATAAATATGTCGTTCAAGAAATGTGGCATGATGTTGATATGATCTAGTGTTGCTACAGTCAATATTGCTATGTCATTTCGAGTCCCGCCCCCTTTTTTTTTCCAAAAATTTTCAGTCAAAATACAAATTCTAAATTCTAAAATTCAAAGCAAATAATGTTCAAACTAACTACATCAATATTCAAAACAAGCACTCGAAACAAATAATGTTCAAAATTAAACATTAATTTTTTTTATTCTTCATGGGGCGGGTTCATGGCGGGGCATCTCCGCCCACCCCGCCAACCCTTCGGGGAGGGTTTTTTTGCCCCATTCGGAGCGGGACGGGTTTTTGCCATCACTAATTGTAAGAACGAGAGTGGAGAGTAGGCATGCCCAAGTGACAAGTCCAGAACAAGAAATAATTATGTATTGTGTACTAAATTAGTGAGCAAATGAAGCAGTGCGAGCAATGCATTTCTTGAAACAATAATAAAAATTAATCTACTTGGATATTAACATTCAAGCTTCAAGTCTCCATCCCACCAACAGGAGAAAATGCACTAGACATCACTTGCACAAGTAGTAGAGCACTGAAATTGTAGAGAATAAATAGATGAGATTCCCACAGACTGGTAACAAACAACTTTTAGCTATGCACGAGAGGATAGGGTTTCGGGATAGGGCATCTGTCGGCGGCCGGAGTCTTACATCCGAGCGAGAGGTCAAACAATTCCACAAAATCAAAATTTTCATAAGCATAGTAGGGGATTTTGTCTAAACGAAAAATACACACTGAAAGGATTATAGAGTTCAAATTATAGGATGAATATGCAGAGAGAGAGAGAGAGAGAGAGAGAGAGATTTTATCTATAAATTTTAAAAACCAACTTAAACTTTGAGCCTTAATTTAGATGTAATGGAAATCCAATTCAAATTCAAAGCAGAAGGTGATGTAGAATTTGGAAAGCAGAAAATACTTCAGTACTTCCAATTCATACTTTCAATTTTGAGTAGATTTTTTTTTTTTATATAAATTTTAATTTTCCAACCATAAGCCTTCCTGAATTGTAATGGCCGGAAGTTACTCTTTAAGATTGAAAATTTCACTATGTGACATATACATTAGGGCCAGCTTGGGAGTTTTTTTCCACCATTTTTATCGTTTTTTGTGGCACCGTCAGTACTTATGAGTTTTTAGAGCACTAATTTTGGATGGTTTAATTAAAAACCACCTAAAATCGATGGATCTTGGCCTTTTCTTAAATTCTCTTTCAATTTTTCCTCCTATAAAATAATTATTTCTAATCCGTATATTTTATTCAAAACTAACTAGTAAATAAAAATGAAATAACTAGTACATTTATATATAGTAAAAAAAATATTTCATAACTAAAAAATTTACTTACAAGTAAAAAATTACTTATAACTTAAGATATGTTTTTGTATAAAAAAATTTCTTATAAAGTAAAAATGCTACTAGTTTGACAAAAAAATTATTTATAGACTATAAAAAGTTACTCATGTATAAAAATTTATTTAAAAAATAAAATTAACTTATAAGTAAATTTTTTGTTATAAATACCTTTTAAGTTAAAAATTGACTTATATGTAAAAAATCACTTATAAGTAAAATATCACTAAAAAGCTAAAAAAAAAAAAATCATATAAGAAATTATAAATTAATAATTTATCTAAGGGGCATAGATTTAAAACTTTATTTTTTTCAAAAAACTTTTACAACATGTGGATAATAACCTCTCAAGAATGAGCATGACTGCTTTAAAAATCACTTCTTAACACCACCTAAATTTGTATTGCTCATAAACGTCCACAATCGTTACTTTAAAAAATCCATAATCAGTATCCAAAACTTCCAAGCAGCATGTCCTTACTCCATATTATTTGCACATACCCATCTTTTTTATATATGAGCATATATGTAATTGTATTTTTTTGAAAAAAAACCTAATAGAAACGTTGGATATATTAAACTCCAAGCATGAGTTAAAAATGTTTTAACACTATTAAAAGTAATCCAAAATCAAATTCTTCATAAATGCTTAAAATCTATAATATAAAAAACTCCCATAATCGGTACAAATATTTTCTTAGGTTTTTAATTTTCTAGTCAGTGAAAACCAGTGTAAGTCAAAAGTAGGTTTCATATTCAAAAGTTTAACTATGACCAATTTCAAAACTAAGAAACGACGTTTAAAATTTTAAAAATTAGATATTATTAAATTTTATTTGTGACGGCAGAACCACTTCCTCCAGCAGCACCACCATCACACCATCACTATCGTTGCTAGCAATACCACCACCAAATACATTATCATCGCATCCCACACCCACAATCGACTGCTTCAACAACCACTGACCACTACCACCATCTCCACTATCATCTACGACTCTACTCAACCACCACATTACCATCACCATCGCCGACCGAAATCCACCATCTCATACAACACTACCACACCACAACCACCACCCTACCAACAAAGAAACACCAAAACTTCGATGAAGCAGTAGATTAGAGAAACAACAATAAAAATATCGCGACAGCTACGACGAAATGTCCAGACCTCGCACAGTGGCACAACATGTTAGTGCCACAAGCTGTACAGTTTTGAGCTGCATGCAGGGATTGTCAAAGGCCGCTCCTCGCCGCGGTGGCACGACACGTTGTTGCCATCGACAAATAGAGAATGGAGGAGGGGAGATGATGGTGGCACGTAGTGGTGATGGTGTGTACTTGTCGCTTTTCACGGCAGTGGCACGCGGCTACGCCGATGACAGAGAAAGAATGGAGAAGGAGAGGAGTGATATGGGAGAAAGAAGGANGCATGGGTCAAGTAGCAATAAGGGAAGAAGGTAACTTCATTTTTTTGTTCATTTATTGAATTTGCGAAACTTTATTTGTTCTACCCGGTAGTATTGAAGGAAAATGTTTGGGGCAATCTATTTTAGGCTATGGAATAGGGAACATGGTTTAGGTGTTTTCAGAGTTACACATTAAGTTTTTTCATGAGTTATGTATATAGAATCACGGAATCAACTCCATCGCTGCATTTTTTTGGAAGATCTGTGTAGAAAATCTGAGTTGAGTGGAAAATTTGTGTTTTGTTGTTTGTTTATTTCATTTGACCTATTATTTATTTGAGAAGTAGTATTGGAGGTTAGGGGTTTATATGTTGGAAGTGTGTTTTGGAAGTGAATTTCACAAAAAGTATAATGGATATATAACCTACTTCCCACATGTCATGGAGAAGTCTGTGACCTAATTTCATCACATGATATATGATTATACGAGTATGTTACCTGAGTGTATTATGTAATTTATGGCTGTGATCTCTGTCATTTTGCATATGTGACCTGACATAAACTTCTGCTGCAGGTGTGAAAATTCATACTACCACAACATAAATGGTTCCCTGGAAAAATCATCACGTCCATGACAAAGGGTGTAATCACCAACTTTAAGAAATGTTTGAGCGAAGCCCAAAGAAAAATACTCATGGGGACATGCTTTGCGCATTTTCAATTTTATTTTTAATATAAAAACGGGAGGAGATTGTCATTGATTGATGGATATAATTTTATTTTTAGTATAAAATAATGAACAATGTCTGTACAATTTTATTTTTAGTATAAAAACGGGGAGGAGATTGTCGGCCTCTTTCTATTTCTTTTGCAGTAGTTGTGGATTGAACATTTGAGCATTTTTGGTGTCATTTTCAGTTTAGATTTGCAGTAGTTTTTGTGAATGGAACAAGTTGTACATTGAACAATTGATAAATCTTTTTGTGTCATTTTCATTGGAGCATGTCTTTATTTGATGATATAGCTTTGGTCACACAGTAAGTGTTCATAGGTCACATGTCATAGTATATGTCGCACATTGCAATCGGAAGTTCACAGTGAATAGTACATTGGTCACACAGGTTTCTGAATCATTTTGCAGCTAGTCTGCAAAAGTCACAGACTATAATTTTTTGTGTCATTTTCATTTGAGCAAGTCTGTGTTTGATGATATAGCTTTGGTCATGCAAGTCATTAGGTCATAATTATATGTATATACACAGGTCAGAGTATGTAATATAGGATTGCCACCAGGTCATATTTCGTACTAGTACGCAATAGGCAGGTCATAGGGGACACTACAAGTGACATAATGTTATATCAGGTCACGGATAACGCAATGGGTAACTGTTTGTGCTCATATGGACACAGATAGCAACACAGGTTGATAAACATTTGCAGTCAATCTGCAAAAATCACAGACTATAAATACAAGTTATTTAGGTCATTGGGTCGCATTTTCCACAAATATTAACCCATTTTTTACCCTACAGTGAATAGTGCATTAGTCACACAATAAGTGTTCACAAGTCACAGGTCTTAGTATATATCACACATTACAATCTGATGGTCACAACGAATAGTGCATTGGTCACACAGGTTTCTGAAACATTTGCAGTCAATCTGCAAAAGTCACACACTATAAATACAAGTTATTTAAGTCACTGGCATTGGGTCACATTTTTCAAAAATACTTAAACATTCTTTTTATTTTTCCTACAGTGAATAGTGCATTGGTCACACAATCAGTGTTAACAAGTCACATATCCTTGAATATGTCACGCATAGCAATCATGATGGTCACAGTTGACATTGTGCATAATTAACTCTCCAACTCCAAATAAACTAAATGCATATTTCTTATTTCAATGATTGTTTCATGCACATTAAAATGCTATATAAATTTATAGCTATAACCATTAAAGAGATGTTAATGAATATCTGTCAACTCATTTGCTTTTCGTGAATGTTTGTCCTTTCTTAAATTTGGCTTAATGGAACCAAGCTATTGCATCTTCTATGATTGTGACAATGTCCTCTACAACGTCCACATTTCACAGTCGGTTTCCCTTCACTGGATGACCTTCTCCTCTTTTCAGCTGGTTTACCAGAACTCCTTTTCTGATAAGGAGCTAATACAATTGCGTGTTGCAAGTCTACAGGCATGGTCCATTCAGCTGGATCTCCAACTAAAATTAAGAAGTATTGGTATGCGTTCATGTATGCGTATTTTGTGTAATAATAAGAAAAATAGTCAAAATGATCTCTTTTCGTATGTGCAATCATAGCCAGTGCATGTGTACATGGAAACAAATCAACTTGAAATATCATGCATGTACATGAACGTTGATCTATATCTACAACAAAAGACGAGTGTTTATCTTTGACTGAAAACAGTGACTGGCTCATATGTAATACCTGCAGTGAAGGTTAAAAATCATATATATCTGTAGTCAAATAAATATATTTCAAATCACAGAAAATCATTTTTGAGTCACATAACACATTTTTCAGGTCACAGTTATATAATTCATTAATCAAAATATAAAAGATACCCTCATTTTCCTCATAAGTTTCTCGTAATTGGGTGTCAACCTCGTGAATGTGCCATGTGCTATCACTCTAATCAAACTCCTAGATTTTATTGATTGTACGGAGATATGTTTTCAATTCGTGTCACAAATTTATGAAAACATAATATAACCGTAAAGGTTGATCTGATAGCATGACATACCAATGGCAATGGGTATTCATGGTACTGGCAATGGAAACGTTTGTTTTCAATTTTTCGCCACTAATTGGAGCTTCAATTGGAACTTCAACCCAATCGAAAACTGCGTATAGAAATTAAACTGTGAACAGAGATGACAACCTTCGATTTGTGACTGGAAATCTCGCTTATAGTGCCGGCAATTGTCAACAGGATGGAACTTTGTGACTGGAGATGACGACCTTCGATTTGTAACCGGAAATCTCGTTTGTACTGCCGTCAATTTTGTCAACATGATGTAACTTCGTCGGGGCTGAAGCTAAATTTCTATTTTACGAAGGTGATTTGGTATTTAGGGAGTTCTAACTGTACGCTTAATTTAAGGAATGTAATTTAACAGAATAATTGTGAAATATAATTAATTAATTAATTAACGAAAAACTTTATTTTGCAATTTTTAAACTTGATGCCCGAATATTGATTTGGTGATAGATAATACCTGATCCATGAATTTTTCCCTCCAAAAAATGTTATGAAAAATAAAAATCAATAGGCCTCAAGTGATAAAAGCCCAACCATAGACAACTACAACCTTTTAAAGAGAAGCCCAAATTATGCCCCAACTAGAAATTAGGCAGCATATTAACAAAACTTACTGCCCATATGTGGACCAATCCAAAAATGTTACAAGCCTAAACATAGTATAGAGAACGCAGCCCGCTACGTGGATCTTAAACACATCAGATTGGAGGCATGGTCCCAAAGAAATTAAACTCCAAGACCATAAATGGTTGGCCCAATTCCATCAACTGACCTTTATTTCTTCCAAGAGGGCGAACAACTAATCAACACCATTTTCCAACCTGTTTTAGTGGATGAAATAATTCAAGCCAGAAAGCACCAATTAAACCGGAAATGCATGTTTCTTATACCAGCAAAAAGTTCGACGTAAACCATTTGAATAGACTACCATCGATTTCGTCTCACTCAAAATTTAATGTTAATCTAGTGAAAAAAAAAAAAGGAATCGTGTAATGGAGTTCCCTATGGGGACGGCGATTACCTGGCCTTTGTCGGAGTTGGAGGCAATTCTGGTTACCTTAATGCTTTGCTTCCAGCAGAAACTCATTCTTTGACCAAGGATATCTCCAAAATTTGGGTTTGTGAAGCCATGGTTAGAAATTTATGTATGAACGGGAACTTGTAAATTTTTTTGTTGAAAAGATATTGTCCCTAAATCGATGAATAGATTAACCCATACACTTGATCCTTGCACTATGAAAGTGAAAGGGTAAAGAAGTCTATATACAGATGCTTGTTTCCATAATGTGATTTTAAGAGATGAGTGTAGAACTTTTTGTTTGACGAAGAACTAAGTTGGGGAGAAAAGTTCTTCTTTGATACTCCTGTTGAAGTGAATTTGTCAAATGCTCCATCACAAACACTATAATACTCAATAATTTTTTTTTCGATGGCAAATTGCTCTAGTTTGCAAATCACTCTTTTTCATATCCGTTATTGCCGGTTTCTTCAACCTTTAGTCAGAATAGCAATTTTTCATGGTGGATCTTCTTGTCCGAAATCCTTTTTTTCAACAAAATTTTCAGATTTGTTTGCTGTGGCCATTTTTTTCTTCATTTTTTGGTGTTGTCCTTGTTGTTTTTCAGTAGAAAACTGCTCGGAAAAATTATCAGGTGGCTTTTTTATGTGGTAAACATGGTTAATGTATCGATTTTTCACAGACGAAACCAATATGTTGACCTCAAAAAATACGCTGTTAGAATTCCTTCCACCTTCTCTCTGCGTAGACATCACCCGCACACGGGAACACCCCATTAGGAGGCAAAGACCATCGATCGAGAAAAAAGTCTGACGACCGTTTGCACTCCGACGATCAAACCAATAGCCAAACGAGAGCAAAAGAGCGTGCAAGAGAAGGAGGGGGATTTGGATAGGATTAAAAATCATACATTATATGAAATGAATTCACGTATGTATAATGAAATAAATAAGCCAAGTCGGTATGATGGGCCGAGTTCCAAGCCTAGTATGATGTTGCTTGATTAAATATGCCAATTCAATCCGAAGATACTATTATTTAATTAATTAGGCTCAGTAATTGAATAGTCGATACCACGTCGACATATGTAGGACTCCCTCCGTCTGTGCATACCACGTAATTATGGATATAACAACATCTATCAAAATCCTTCTAACAAAATGACATAATTCTAAAAATTTAGCTAAATGATACAAAAAGTTAACAGCCTATAATGACACTAACTAGTTCAGATCCATCTAACTTTGATCACTGGATTATATCATGTGGAAATTACACCTCCACTGAATTTTAAGATGCACAATTCAAAAATTAGATTCAAAGATTTTTTTTTTCCAAAAATCAGATAATTATTCATCTTATAATATTAATAATAATATAATTAAATTAAATTAATTTACATGCCTTATCCACTCCACTTCACTCTCAAACCTTAAATTTCTCTCTTTATTATCTACACTCTCTCCTCTCTCTCTCTAGCAATTTCATCCATTTTCTCCTTCTTTCTCCCATATCACTCCTCTCCTTCTCCATTCTTTCTCTGTCATCGGCGTAGCCGCGTGCCACTGCCGTGAAAAGCGACAAGTACACACCATCACCACTACGTGCCACCATCATCTCCCCTCCTCCATTCTCTATTTGTCGATGGCAACAACGTGTCGTGCCACCGCGGCGAGGAGCGGCCTTTGACAATCCCTGCATGCAGCTCAAAACTGTACAGCTTGTGGCACTAACATGTTGTGCCACTGTGCGAGGTCTGGACATTTCGTCGTAGCTGTCGCGATATTTTTATTGTTGTTTCTCTAATCTACTGCTTCATCGAAGTTTTGGTGTTTCTTTGTTGGTAGGGTGGTGGTTGTGGTGTGGTAGTGTTGTATGAGATGGTGGATTTCGGTCGGCGATGGTGATGGTAATGTGGTGGTTGAGTAGAGTCGTAGATGATAGTGGAGATGGTGGTAGTGGTCAGTGGTTGTTGAAGCAGTCGATTGTGGGTGTGGGATGAGATGATAATGTATTTGGTGGTGGTATTGCTAGCAACGATANGGAGTTTGGAGATTTATCACAGTTAAATTTGGAAAAGTGGTGAATATTAGGCACGAATAATGTGGAGAGGAGATAGTGCTTGAGATAAAATAGGGCTTGAATAAAAATGGAAGTTGAGATATTAACAAATTTGAAACCCTCAATTAAAGAGATACGCGCGTCAATTAATTAAAGATTTATTACTTAATTAAAATGATAAAAACATGAAAATTGAATAAATAAAGTCCAAACCTGATTCATAAAAATGGATCTTTAAACACCTGTTTTTATGTAATTTCCACTTTTTTGGAATTCTTTCTAGGCCTAGCTTGGGACTTCTTATATTTTGGGCTTCTAGTCACTAGAAATTCTTCCACCACTTATATTTTTTCAAGTGAAATGTGTATGTGAAATGGTGGCCAAAATTACTCCTTTATTACTGTATTTTCTCAAAACCCGGCAGTAAGCATTTCCACAGTAGCATTGAGTAATACGCTATAGCCTCCAAGAAGACTTCTCTGCCAAATTTTGTAAAGTTCCAGTGCTTGATTAATGATCAGCTGCAACCTCCGTCGATGAACGTCGAGACAGCCGTGTCGTAGCCAGCCCCCAGCTTCGGCTATTAAGCCTCTATTTATAGTGATTTAGGCCTTCACGTAGCATCTCCATTTGCAAAGAGAGCACAATGGCATTTTAGAGCACGCCACTTATTTTTCTGAATGAAATAATTTATAACATTGAAAATGAATTTCCTCTTGCTTAATAAGTTATTTAGTTTGGAGATTACTTGTATCCTGTTGAGCAACTGTGTATTTTCCCAACTTCAAAAAATTTTTAATGAGGTTCCATCATCTGTAATTTCGTCCTTATCTTTTGAATTATCAAGCAAAAGATCGTTTACTTGATTAGAATCTGAACAAGAAAACTCCAACATCTTGGTTAAGGTGGCTTCTACTGCAAGTGGAGCTTAGCTAGCAATTTTTGGTCAAGCTGTATCAGTTACAACCAGTTTGGAATCAAAAGATTTGGGAAACCAAAGTTGAGAAATATATAGTTCGAGAGCTATTCACAAGATGTTTATTCCTTGACTCGTCAGATGATTATTCTTGGTTTCGCGAGATGTTTATTCCTCACTTCTCACTATCGTCAAGCCTAGCTGTAAGACCCCGTCTATCCAAGGCCAGTTTATAAGACTCCAATAGTTCGATAGCTATTTGTGGGATGTTTATTTGCTACCCTGCTAGATGTTTATTTTTAGCTTCGCTAGATACTTATTTCTCGCCCTTCACTATTGTCGAGCCCAACTATAACACCTCATCTATTCGAGACTATAAGACATCGAAAGTTCAAGACGAGCCACTAGCTCGATAGTTATTTTTCGCTCTGCGAGATGCCTCACCGAACGAGATGTTACATTATAGTTGCACTTATCTTCAAAGAGCTCATCAAGCCGCAGGTTGACACCATAAGGCCTATGGACAAAAAGTCATAGGAGAAGTCTCTGCATGGATGAATCATCTACTATTTAGGGAAGCGTGTGCATTTCGACGAAAAGTTGGATCCCAAACGGGACCATCTCCTAATTCGTCGAAGCGAATTGCACATACCTCCCTTGTACAAAATGCCATGGGATAAGCCTCCTAGAGTAAAAAAAGAAGCTTACATTCAAACCTAAAAGATAACCTTAAAAAAACGCTTCATTTTCATTTCAGCAAAATTGGAGCCTCACTTCAGTATTTTCGGAACAACTCAACATTCAAATTAAAGCTTTTATATAAATTAAAGGTCTTCTATAAAAGGTCCTATTTTCTTAACTCCAACTATAATATAAATATCTATACTTGAACTTGGGGGACTGCTGTGATACTAGTATCTTAGTTTCATTACATTATTACTACTACCATATCATGACACTATTTTCACCATTGCCAGTACTCTTGTCATATCATCTACATTATCAACATGTTACTCACTTCACATTAGCGATACTATTGCAATGAGTTGTGCAAGCATATGATTTACTACGATACATAATAGACCCTCTACACATCATATTTTGAAGAAATATAAACTATTACTATTTCCCTTTATTGTCATTATTTTGAGGAGCAAATGGGTACTAGCAAGTTTTGATGTGATCATCATTTTATCTTATTTGGAGGGACAAGTGGATTCCAATTTATTTTGTACATCTACAATGGATATATTGTATTGTATTATAGGTTGGTTTAGTCCATATTATAGAAGAGATGTTACCGAAATTTTGACAAATTATATGTAACATCTCTGGAGGCAATCTATAAGCCATCGTTTATTCAGGTTCACATTGATATTTTTTAGGCAGTTCTTAAGTCCTTATATATTGGAGCTGCTCATAAAATAAGACAATATGTAAGATCTCACCTACTTAACTACTTATATTTCGAAGTCCGACCCTTACATGAATGTACGACTCCTACTTGGGGACTATTGTTACATTTATAAATTACGTGACATGCACAGAGGGGGTCCTATATACGCCAACGTGGCATCAACTTCAATTGATTGAGCCTGTTTAATTAAATAATAGCATCTTCGGATTGGATTGACCTATTTAATCAAACAACATCATATTTGGTTTGGAGCTTGGACCATCATGTCCACTTGGCCCATTTATTTCTTTATATATATGTGAGTTCATTTAGCATAAGGTATGATTTTTAACCATATTCAAATCACCTCTCCCTCTTTTGCACTCTCTTTTTCTCTCGTCTGATCGTTGATTTGACAATGGAGTGCAAACAGTCGTCGAATTTTTTCCTCCATCGATAACCTTTGCCTCCTAATGGGTTGTTCCAATGTGTAGGTGATATCTACATGAGGAGGTGTAAGGGATTCTCTTGGCACATTTTTTGAAGACAACAGATGCAATGACAAAGTGATAGGTGGCAACAAATAATTTGATGAAAAAACTGATTTTGCTCTAAATAATTCAATAATAGTATGACACGTGGCATTATGTCAACTTTTCTGACACTATAATATGATTGTAGTTTTTAAATAATTTGACATGCTAAAGAGACTTGGAAATCAAAGAAAAGAAGAACAAGATGAACGAGGAGAAGAAGAGGAGGCGAGAAGAAGAAGAAGAAGAAGAATAATAATAATAATAAGAAGAAGAAGAAGAAGAAATTGCTTAATCAATGGCCAATCCTCCTAAAATTTTGTAACGTGAAATGTCATTTTTTAACTATTTATAATGCTTGTGCTTAAATAAATAAAAAATATAAAGTTAATTTTCGTTATAGTGAATTTTCACAGATCATATTCTCCAATATGTTTGGATCCCAAATTTCCAACTTCAATAAAATTTGATTGGATCCCAATATCAAAAAGCACAATTTTTAAATTTTAATTTCTTTTTTTGTTTCTATATTATGTCATAAAATCTAATTTATCAACTAATAAATTTTACAATATTGCACAGTACAGATAATCAAGCTATAGAAGAGGGAAGATTTGTAATTATGCGAGTTTCCTTATTTTTCATTATTTTCCTTTATTACCTGGCTCCTATTTTTGGTACAGATTTGGTTAGGAAACTATATATATTAGGGCAGAATGTACAGTGCAATTACATAAGAAAGATATACAGAAAATCCTTTTCTTTCATCCTTCGTGAATTGCTCTCTGTATTTTCTTCTTGGGGAAATGAGTTGAGGTAGCC
>CAIGRP010034935.1:0-10152 GCA_903798385.1 Fraxinus cuspidata
TATTTAAGTTTAACATTTTGTTTGGCCAAAATCGAAATAGGCTTTTCAATTTTTTTTGGACATGGACTAGGCATATTACTTAGTGGGCTAAACCTAAAAAAAAAAAAAGGAAGTCACTAGATCTGGGCTTGGGCGAGCACGGGCTGTAGTCCGGGCCAACCCGTGCCTGGATCCGTTCCTGGTTGTCGCCTCTCTGAGAAAGCACGAAGAACTGAGAGATCATGATCACTCGATGCGCTCCGCTTGATTTGAATTAGAGATCCGATTTGGTTAGAGAGTTCAGTAGATCAAAATTGTGTTATGCAAAATGTGAACAAATTGTATCTATGAATGAATTTGGTACATTACTTGAAATCATATCCGTCAATTGGTATCGATTTCAGCTTAAAAAAACACAATTCGATGGGGGTACTTTTAAAACACGCGATGTCCAAGTAACCTAATTTTCTCTAATCATGTTTGGGACACAATTTTTATCTTTTTAACCAACATTTTTTTAACTCATATAACATTGTCAATAATATTGTCACAATTCATCGTACAAATGGCATTATCCAATTTTTTTAGTCATTCACCACATAGGCCTTAATAACACATATACCCTTAAATATGTTATAAAATTATAAAAAAATATGGTGGTGTTAAAAAGAAGATAACATCCTTTAAGTTACAAAGTAAAAATCAATCACTTCTCACATAAATTTTCAAAATTAGGTCACTTTTTTATCTGTTTACTCGAACATAGATAAAAACTCTTATTTTTCAACTGTTGAATTTCATTTTCGTTAAATTAGTATATTGTTTTAATCGTTAAATTTTATTTTGACATAGGCAGCTAATTTTTACATCTTTTAAACAGATCTATATTTTTTGAGCAAAAAACGAGAAAAAAATTCATCTACATTTATATTATTTCAGAAAGATTCTTGATCGTATGTAAAATCGCCGACCCAGCCATCTGAACATGAAGAAAAGTCGGTCCAAACGATTTTATTATTATTATTATGATGATGATGATGATGCCCTTATTATCTATTTTTTTTTAAAACAAAAATCTATTTCGCAATGAAGATATGAGATCACCTGCAGTCTCAGTTTGTTACTTTGGTGAATTTGAAATTAATGAAAATGATCGATGAGTATGGAAATGGACGAGAAAAAGACGTGGTGCTATTGGAATTGTTATAACATTGAGTACATCATATGTAGTAATGTATCATGATTTACAAAACAAGTTCAACGTCGATCCCTCTCAGTTCAATATGGAATTGGGATTTCCATTCAACAAACATACATCCATTTCAATTTCACGTGTTGAGGTTACTTCTGAAGTTGAAATGAAGCTTCTAATTGAATTGAACGAAAATCGCACTACTCCTATTGCGTAACTTTAGTGAGGAAAAATATTCCAAGAGTGAATGAAAAGATTCCTATGTAGGGATGATGTGATTATTCTCAAAATATTTGTTCCTTACCATAATCTCACTATTACGCACAGAATTTCCTTGATAGTTCAAGATAATGAGAATGAAATAAAATTTACAAATAAATATTTGATTGTTTTATTCCATTGGAGACATGAGTCGAGCGAGAGCTCAATGGCTGGAATGAGTACACAATCCTCTAATTGTTCGCGTATGGTTCTTGATGATGAAAATTTGCATGTCGAGCAACTGTATGAAATAAAGAAACATTTGTAGGAAGCTGTGCAGCGGATTGCATTGAAACACATATTTGTAAAGTAAAGAAATCAAACAAGCCAACGTACACAATTATCTGCGTTGAGGACAATTGTCATTGGCGTTTTCCAGCCACAAAGATGGATACAAATGTGTTTTTTGTAGTTCGTAAGTATGCACGAGAACATACTTGTGAAGTTGGTATTTTTCGAAATGATCATAGGCAAGTCTAAGCATGATTTATTAGTGGACAGATAATGCTTCATGACCAAAATGACTTGGCCAAAAGAGAAAATAGACCATTAGTTGAAATGATAAATGACATGTTAATATATGCTAAGTTGTCATTTAACTTGTGGGATAAAGCTTGTTGATCGCATGTAGAATATTAAATAAGATTCCTTTAAAATTTACAATATCTCTTTACGAATTGTGGAAAAGAAGAAAATCAAATATTATATATGCCTTTGTTGGATATGCTAGTAATAACAAATCATATAAATTATTGAATTTGGAGACCAATACGATAATTGAATCGAATGATGTGAAGTTCTTTGAAAATTCATTATTTTCAGATAATGAATTAAGGGAAACTCATAAAAGATTTCTAATTTTAGTGGAACACAAGATGAAGCATCTTCTAAATGTAGTGAACCTCGAAGAAGCAAAAGAACTCGAATAGAGAAGACTTTAGGAACAAATGAAATTGATTCTCAAATTGTTTCACTTTACTTAGTATAGAAAAATTAGAAGAATGTTGGAAGAACAATACATTTTGTTCTACTAGAGGAAACCAATCCTAAAACCTATAGAAAAGCTATCGTATCTTTTGGAAAGATGAAATGGATTCAATTATATTAAACAATGTGGAAACTTGTCGATTTACCACTCTGGTCTAAATAGTTGATTGTTAATGGGTGTTCACGAAAAAATATAATATAGATGACTCTCTTAATACCTTTAAAACTATATTAGTAGCTAAAGGTTATCGATAAAAGGAAGGAATAGATTATTTCGATACGTATGCACCAATAGCTAGAATAACATTTATTAGGATATTATTCACATAAGCATCCATTTATGACTTGAATGTTCATCAAATGTATGTCAAAACGACATTCTTAAATGGGGATTTCGATGAGGAAGTTTATATGGAACAACCCGAAGGTTTTGTTTTACCCAGAAATGAACACAAGGTGCGCAAGTTAGTAAAATCACTATACGGTTTAAAATAAACACTTAAAAAATGGCATGCGATTTAGCTGTTATTTCATTTAGCTTCAAACATAACAGTGTAGATAAATGTTTGTATTCTAAATTATGTGATAATTGTGTATTATTTATTTGCTTATACGTTGATGATATGTTGATTTTTAGTAATCACATAGATGGAATAAAAGAAACGAAGAGGTTTCTATCTTCCACATTCAAGATGAAGGATCTTGGACAAGTGTATACCATTTTAGGTATCAAAGTTACTAAAACTAGTGAGGGTTACTATTTGAGTTAATCACAGTATATCGATAATGTCATAAATAAGTTCAAATATTTGAATATAAAAGAGTATAGTACCCTTTCTTGATCTAAGTTCTAAACTTATAAAGAATGAAGGAAAAACTATTGCTCAATTGGAATATGCAAGTGTTATAGGGATTCTTAGTAAACATAGTAGGTATACTAGTAACCTAAGTAAGGAACATTAGAAGGTCATTGAGAGAGTTTTTGGTTACTTAAAGAAAACAAAAACTTAGGTCTACAATATTCCAAATTCATGACTCTATTGGAAGTATTTACTGATGCTAGTTGGATATCCAGCACCGTAAGAGCAAATTTACCTTGCGTTGTGTACTCTTAGAAGAGGTGCAGTTTTAGGGAAATCAAAGAAACAAACAAGCATAACATATTCAACCTTGGAATCTGAATTCATACCATTAGCCAATATTGGGAAAGAAGTTGAGTAACTTAAAGATTTACTATATGAGATACCTTTGGGATCGAATAATATATCTTTGATATCTATCATGTGTGATTGTCAAGCCAGCTAAACCATACAATGAGGTTTGCAACGGAAAGTCTAGACATATGAGTCTAAAACATGACTATGTCAAAATATTTATCAAGAATTGAATAATTTCTCTAAATTACGTAAAACTAAATGAGAACCTAGTGGATCCTCTAATTAAACCTCTTAATAAATAAATATTTGGTAATATATTCTTCGAGTAGAATGGGGTTGAAACTCCTAAACTAAAAAGATCCACCAATCACTGCAACTCTCCTTGTCATTACGAAAATAGTAATCCACGGATTCAAAGGGTAATAACAAGTTATTCGATTAGTGGATAGTTTCAGCATTATAAATTTCGCAAGAACCCTATTCTAATTATATAATGATGGTTGTTACTTAAATGAGGGTTGAAGTTTGAAGCTCTTATTAAAGTTCAGTGCTAAGTACAAGTATCTCTAAAATTAACAAAGATGCTGGAAGAACTTTACCTACTTAAACTTCGAGGTAGTGCCGCCTCAATAGAAAGTTGGAATTTCTCTCTTAAAAGTTTAACAAATAAGATGAGCGCAAGACCATATTATCGCTAAACGAGATTGAGGAACTTGTGAATACATAATACTTATTTGTGTGTTTTCATCGGTATTTTCAAGAGAAATAACTGGTTCAAAGCTATCATGCTATCTACATTTTCGATGATACTTTGTAAACCTTTCACTATGGTTAATTTCAAATCGAAAGATATCTAATCCTTATGCATAAGTTTTGCTATTTTGAATATGTGATCGATACTAATTTTGAACACGTGGGAGATTGTTGTATTTATTCAAAATCAATTAATTAAGTGGGTTGATTTAATAAGCCTTCGATGATAATAATTGGAATGAATAAAATGGACTGAAAGCAATTTTGCCCATGTGTACGCATGGGCCATTTTGTCTTGCGTACGCATGGCTTGTTTCTGCAAAATCTTTGGCTAAATTGCTTCTATCATGCGTATGCATGGGTTAAAAAGTAGTCGTTATTGTTGGTTCTCAATTTCAAATTCTAGTGGCTTTTAGTAAAAAGTTTCCAACTTTTTCATGAAAATTTGGCACCATTTCATGATGTGTTGATAAAAAAAACTATAAATATGTGATAGTTTTTCATTTCTAAAAGCTAGAAAACAATAGTTCATTCCATAATATCAAGAGATTATCATTATTCTCAATACATATTCAAAATCCCCTTTGCGTTCTACAAGTTTTGGAAGCAAAAAACTAGTGTTTAAGTGTTTTCTTCTTCAAGACTTGATCAATCCTACAAACCATTTGTTAAGAGTCCCTTTATGTATCATTTAAATCCTAAAAGGGACAAATATTGTTTGAGGATAACAATCTCGTGTTTGAGCCTTTCTACCATATTTTGATATTCTTGATTCTTCTTTTGTTCTTTCTCCACTCCCCTTGAAGGATAATACTCCAACACTTTGTTTGTCAACTCAATGGATATTTTGGATGGGAATGGTCATTGCGGAACACTCGCGCCTATATTTTATAGGTTGAGGAGCTTCATTTCAAGAAATACAGGACGTGGTTAGAAGTGTCAGAGTTGTATAAGTTGGGGACCGTGGCTGTAATATATTAAGCGTCCACTTAATCGTCATTGTGAAAAAAAAAAAATCCGTCTCATTTTCGAAAAAGTGGATCCATTGTACATTACTTACCTTGTTTCTTCTGTTAGGACAGATCTGATCATTGATCTTTTCAAATATTATCAATAATGTTACTATTGCCATTTTGTAGGTTCATTTCACTATTCCCATTTTACCCTTCATATTACTTTTGCAGAAAATAATTGTAGCAGATGTCAAGAAGAATGACATGAGGGGTAATTTCATCAATTTATTCGCCAATCAAAGGACAAAATTGGGCATCCATATATTAGTGCATGTATGAGTCAATCAACCCTCACTGACATATAAGAATTCTACAAGAATTTTATATTAATTCCACATTAGGAAAATCTCAAAATCTAATAAAAATAGATTTTAATGCGGACCAGACGCTAAAAGGTCTATAAAATGAGAATCACTTACTTCATTTTAGCTTTCTATTTTTTTTTTGTTGACGTAGGAACCCACAGTCACTATCCCTCAGCGGAGCCCTGACCACCCCGAAAGGGTGGAGGCCCAACTACTGTGAGTGCGCACTAGGTAAACCCCGCTCCATGTGCAATAGCCCGAAAATCACACATGAGAGATAAACCGCATTAGACAAACTCGGTACAACGAGATTGGTAGGGGATTCGAACAACTCTCTATTTTTTTTTTTAATTGGGGTAAGGATGTGAAAGCGTTTGAAGTGTTTCACGGAGTAATAACCACATTATATTTAATTTCGAGAACCAATAGCCATTGGCAACAAAAAATTACTTCCAAATTAGTGTTTTTTCAATAGCGCAGCATACATGGATGCTAGAGGAGTTGCTATACTGCCATAGGAGACTTCTGAATACTGAAATTGTTCTGCCCTCCTCTACTTTACAGCATTTACTCAATTCTAACTCACGTTGCTTGGGTTCTCATAGCAAACATATGATTTTGTATCTCAGGAATTCGTTAGTTTGGACTTGCACAAAAGATTATTATGAATCAAAAGCCTCTAATTGGGATCATTCCATTGCAATAAGTATAGTGTCAATAGCCAGCATATGGATTGTGGGAGTAGTAGCTGCTATACTTTTAAAAAGCTGAAAGGTTGTGGCTATTTCTGTTTCTCCTAAATGTCATGGGGAGACGAACTACTCGCCACCTGTTATCATAATTAACAAAATAAACAACGAATAAGATACCGGATATCTCTGATACTAAGGGTCCGTTTGCTAGGCAAAGGTGGAAATGAATTCCAATTCCATATTAGTTGGAAAATAAAAACCCACCAAACCCATAGAAATTCGTTTTCCATTAAAACAAAGAAAATGCAGCTTAAAGTAGTAGTACCTTGGAATTCGGTTTCCATTTCCACGTTGTAATCAAACGGTCAAAGTGTAATTCGTTTTCCTTGGATGTGACATTTTTTAGGGAAATTCATTGCAATCAAACATGACCTAATTTATTGTAATAATTGGCAAGAAATGAAAATATGGCACAGTATGAAGTAATTGATCACAATAACACAATAACAAAATAATTGGTAGAGGAATGGAGAATTTGTGATAATATGAAGAAATAATATAAAGATTTTATGTTTAAAACTTTGTATAACTTGTAATGAGGTTAAACAACATATCTAAATTGTAAAGAAGAGCCAAATATATATAATGAACAATTCAAACCCTAGAAGTAAGGTTGTAGAGGAATGAGATGCCCATAACTTATCTTTTTCAAATTCAACTCAAATTCCAACTCTCAATTGGGTTTCTAAATAGAATTATTCTTAAGTCGACTTTAATTAGAATTTTCAATTATTTTGAAAATAGAATTTAGGTTACACCCAAAATCTAACAAACTCTACATTGATACGAATTCCACTGCAATGAAATACTCTCTAAAACTTGGACACCCAACTAGGACAAACTCAATAATTGAGTATTAACGAAATTTCAAGAAATACTTTGTACAACAAAGTGGCTCGAATCGCGAGCAACAAAATCAAATGTGATTAATAATCATCAAACAAGATTGAAAACAAGTCCTATAACAAAGTCATCACAACTCAATGTATCAAAATAATGATCTTAGCTAGAATCAACACCATTAACCCTATTCAAACCATTAACTAAATCGCAACATCTTACCTATGTGGAGGCTTATGATAAAAAAATGCATCTGTTACTAACAAGTAACAATTGAATACAATGACATCGCTGATAATGGTGGCAAAGTTGCATTATCCATAACTCTAAACTTAACGGAGATGTATTCTTCAAAGAAGATCCTAAATCAGACTCCAACGGTACATAATCTAACTCTAAATTCACCCGAGTCCTTAAAATATGCTGATTGATCAAAGATACTGTATAATACTGCAAGATATATAACAAAACATTGGCTCTTCTACAAACTTTTAAGACTCCATTTTCACTAGTGTACTTGTACGTTTTTGAATAAAGTGTTTTAATCATCATATCAAATATCTTTATTCAACTCAGCCAATACCCATTATCCTACTAGGTGTATTATTTTTCATTACCACAACACCTTCTGAAACTATTTCATATATTCAAAACGAATCCCAATTGGGACATATGAAAAATGTAAGTTGTATCAAGAATTCAATTCTCGTCCGGTTTGAAGTCGTAGTTAGAAATATGTAAAAACTCTCCATCAGTTTCAGAAGTTTTTACAACAATGGTTTCACCTAAAGTATTTAATTGTTTTTCCTTTTGAAAAGTTGTTGCCAAATTTTCTTCATTTTGCAACTTATAGCAATCCTTAATTAAGTGCCCCAAATTCTTGCAATAAATTTTGAAAATAGACCTTAATGTGTCTCTTGTACAACCACCATCAAGAACAAGGTCATCTCCATGAACTTCAACAATATACTTTATCTTCTCCTTTGAAAATTGAGCATTATACGCTTTTTTTAATGGTGAGAGTATCACGATTATATAAAATCGTATCTCTGAACAACAAATATGAAGAGAGCAAAAAACACAACAACATCAATCCTTTATAAGCGAGCACTGCTTGTATCCTATTCTACTGCAACAAAAATCTTGTATTGTGATTCAATAGTGGAATATCAAATTTCATGGCTGCCATCTCAAAATCAAATCGCCTTACGAATAAAACTTTAGCTCTGATATCAATTGAAATAAACAACAAAGAAGTTACCAAATTTCCCTAATATCAATTTGATATAATAATAGGAGCGAAAATAAAATATAGTGCAATATAAAGTAATTTATCACATTAACACAAGAACAAAATAATTGGCAAAGGAGAATTTATTAAAATATGGAGAAGTAATATAAAGATTTTGCACTTACAACTTCGTGTAACTTGTAATGAGGTTAAACAACCAATCTAAATTGTAAAGAAGAACCAAATATATATAGGGAACAATCCAAACCATAGAAATAGAGTTCTAGATAGATGGAATGTGCATAATTTGTCATCTTCAAGTCTAACACAAATTCCAACTTCTAATTGGGCTTCTAAATAGAATTTCAACTAAAATTTGCTAAATAGATTTCGAATAGGATTCTAAAATAGCATTTCAAATATAATTCGTCTTAAGTTGACTAATTAAAATTCCCAATTATCTTCGAAATAGAACTCGGGTCACACTCAGATTCTAAAAATTAATATTTTTCACTTTCAATCCTTTGTGTTAATATTTTTTGCACATTTATATACTAGAAACCTCCGTGAACACGAAATATAATTGTAAAAATATCATCTATCTATCTTATCGACATTAAGGAGCTTTTACTTTGTACCCCCCACCCCCCCACCACCCAAAAAAGGCTAATATTGTGCATTCTACTTCTCTCTTATTGTTGTGTTTTCTTATAATTTCATCCTATTCCAGCCCTCTGTGTTTTCTAATGAGACTTCATTTACTATTGTTGTCTCATATTTAAATGTTTGAGACAATTCATTTCCATTATTTGATAATACTCTATGGTGATACTTGATGATACTAACTTCAACGACGTTATATGCATGCAGAATTGCACTGCAATTATGGAATGAATGTGTTTATTCGCAAGTGATGCTTGAAGAATTTGGTGTGGGTGTTCCTATAAAAACAACACCACATGGAATTTACTGGAATGATTAGATATGTAATCTTTTAATCTTTTAACCTTTTAACCTACTATTTGAATCGTACTGATTGGAAGTACACTTGCTTGAAGCCATAGATACGATCATTTCATGGTTCTTGGTAATGAGAATTCAAAACTCAACACTCAATATGCATGGAAGATTATGTTAATTTTCATGGTCTAATATCCTACTAATTCCCACGATCTCAATGTTAGATATTTATACAATAAATATAATATGTGAAAGAAATAATTAATTCAGATGAAGTACCCAATTGATGAAAAATGTGGAATTTGTGTGGGAGGTCAGGGTTCGAGTCACACCTTACATATTATATTAAACGGTCTTTGATTGGGACCTTGGGCTCTTGGGCTTTCTTGATTCTAAAAATAATTATTTTTTTAATCATTTTCGGAATTATTTAATTGGTCAACTTGTCCAGTATTAACAACCCATTACCACTAACCATAAAATTACAAATAATATTTGATCATGGTGGAGACTTTTACATCTTTTTTTTTTACCTATATAAACACATATCTAAGCATTAGAAAATTATTACAAATACAAAATTGTATCTTCCTATTCAATAAAAAAATATTATACTCAATTTTACATATTTTCTAGAGCACACTTGAGAGTTCTGAAAACCATTTGTGATTGCTGCACAATTGGTTCATTTGATCGTTGTATCCTGGAAGTGATTGTCCATA
>CAIGRP010034950.1:0-24926 GCA_903798385.1 Fraxinus cuspidata
AAAAAAAAAAAAAGGCTTAGCAGAGCTGGCCGAGCCATAAAGTCATTTGGCTCGGCTCGACTTATGAACAGTAACCACCAAAGTGACTTTTTTATTTATATAGGATATTGAAGTTTGGGGACATAGATGAGGCAAATTTTTGTTAGGGAGAGAATTGCTACTCCTGCAAAGAGACTATGAGTGTGTTTGATAGATATTATTGAGAAAAAAATGTATTTTAAATAGTGATATGATATGAAATATGTGGTTAAGAAGTAAGAAAAGTCATTGACGTGATGAGAAATATTATTTTATTGAAAAGTGTGTGGTTGAAAATAAATTTTGAAATAATGTATACCAAATAGGGGATATATATGAATTCACTCTTAAAAAGAAAGTGTGGTCCACACACTAGGTAATGATCATTTTGATCGGAATACATTCAAATTGACCAATTGTACTAAGATTGTAAAATTTTGGGATCATTTGCACAAATATATAAAAGTTTGAACAAAAACGCAAGATGGATAAATGTTTGCCGTCAATTTTCCTAAAGATAAAAATGTAGTTAAACCCAAAGATTAGGGACATTTGCCCTAGGATTGGTAGTGCAATTAGTGGCAGAAGTAGGAAAAATCCGATCTAACCTGTCAAAATTGATCGAACCGAACAAACTCGGTTTGGGTCGATATTTTCTCTATTTTTTAGGTGGGTTCGGTTTATAACCCGCCCAACCCGTTTAGTTTAAAAGAATTTGAAAAAAAGAGAACGAAATCACTAGTTTAATTGTTTATACACTCTGAACTTTGGTTCATGTCACGTTTCATTTACTACACTTTAATTTGCACCCCATTACTCACAGAGCAACTTTCGTTACTAACACATGCCAATGTGGAAAACAGTTTATACATGTGGCTGTTAAATCTGTCCAAGTCAATAATTAGATGCCAGCTAGTTAAACCCCGAACACGCCGTTGCGAATACAAATTGAAATCGTGGTTCCTCGCCTGAAGGAAATGAAATCGGGTCTCTCTCCAAATGAACTGTGAACTCTTTAAACGAAATTGCAATCCTAAATTCCTAATCGCTGCGAACCCTAACCCCCAAATCAAATCGCAAACACAATCGAAGGCCCCACCGTGCAACGAAGCTTGGATTTGTGAAGAGTCGCACATGGAGGGACCGCATCGAGGTAAATTTCAAACCTTTTTTGTTTCTTCTTTTTAGTTTTTCAGCGTCATTGTCTCGTGTGTATGTGTATCAGTTTCTAGGATGTCGGATTGCATTAACGGCTATTTATTGATACCCGTACTTGAATTGATCTCAGTCTTGGTGGAAATTCTCCTTTTGATACTTTGTCCCTTTATACTTCACAGCTTTCCACTGAGTAATGTTCTGTATTTAACTTTTGAAAGAAAACAGTAACGAATTTCACCAAATGGCAGACGCAACACTCTCTAAATCTAGCAATGTCAACATTTGAACATGCTGGGTACCAATTCGCAGTTCAACACTACCACTCTTTAAATGAAGGCTATCAACAACTAAAATGTCAACATCAATCACACATAAGAACATTTCAACTTGAAGTCTAGTTCTTATTACATAAACATGAAATTAAAAACTAATTCTTCTCTCTTCTTCCCTTTTGTTATGGTCTTCTTTATTACTTCCATCCATTTCAGAAAGTGAGAAGCACAATTTGGACATCTTTGCTGCTTTTTTGGATAGTCCCACAGTGGTGCCTGGCTGTCTACAACTGTGGCAAATTTCTTTGTTCTTTCCTACACAACAAAAAATGTAATGAAAATAGCAAATTTTTTTGATATGGTAGTTCATAGATGAAAGCAATTAAAACCATCCATTCAAAATTACCGAGCATGAATGAAGAAGTTTATCACTAGTGGAGTAAAATGACAACAAGGTTCAAGGTTAAATTATATTAGAAGATAAAATAAAAGAATGACTAAACCAGCAGTTCTGACGTAATAAAACCTGTGAACAAACAAAATGCTAAGAATGCTCTTTAATCATCCACAAGACCCGAGCATACTTTGAGCATGACAAATTAAAAGCAAATGAAAATCAATAGTCATCCAGTGAGAGGATGGTCTCAATCAAGCAATGGTACCTTCCTCAATGTATTTCTCATGTTTTCTTCTCACAATTAAGGTGCATTCGGTACATGAAATTGTATTCTTTCTCCAAAATTACATCTAATGAATCTTCGCTCTCTCTCTTCCCCCTGTAGCACCTCTATTTTCTTCTCCAAGATCCCATTTTCAATCTCCTAAGCTCAGCTAAGCCTTCCTTCTATTCCAACTTGAACAAACTTATTTCGATTTCAAATACAATAACCATGCTCCTGAATATAGATGTTAGGTGTCTGAATTTGAGACTAATATTTGGAATTAGAGGAATCGCATTCAAATTTGAATTGATTGTAGACAAATTTCAAATCAGACACCAATGTTAATGGGATACTCTTTATCTTCCTCATGGCATCAAGCTTTTGAAAATGACAACAAACATTTCTTGCTGACATGGTTGAAAAATTATCAGAAAAAATAAACAACTGCAGGACTGGTACGAAGTTGACTGGTAGCATCATATTTAGAAAATAAAAATAAAAATTGGAATCGCCTCCATTTATTCTATCCATGTCAACGTTTCAACATCATGCTTCGCAAATCCAAGCTTCGCGGTCACAGTTTGGCCTTCGGTTGTGATGGAGTTTTGATTTAGGGGCTAGGGTTCTCTGCAATGTGGATTTCGGACTTGGATTTGGGATTTGTCTGGAGAGTGTTTGATTTGGGGGTTAAGAGTTCACGCTTCCAATTCTAAACTTGGCTAAGGAGTGTTTGTGTGTTTTGGATTTAATGATGTGTCATTTAATTTTTTGAGTTGGATATATTTAACTGCCAGGTGTGATTTCCATCCTCCACGTATGCAATGATTGTGACGGGAGTTGCTTGGTGAGTAATGGAGTGCAACAATATAAAGTTAAGAGTGAAGGAGTGCAAGATAAAGTACAGTGAGTATAACGTGACTATACCCAAAGTTTGGTGTGTGTTGAAACAATTAATCACGAAATCACAGAACAAAAGCCATAAACTTAAACCCAATGTCTCATTTTCTCTCACTCTCCCCTCAAATCGCTAATACAGATCTTCATTTTTCAGTTGCAAACTCCGGTCATCGGTCGTCCATGGATAGTCAGTGCTGATTGTCCTCCAATTTCTGAATGTATCTAATTTGAAGTTGACGTTAATAGTTATAGTGGCAGTTCATTAATCTTCTTCAATAAATTACTCTCTCTCTCTCTCCCCCTCCCTCTCTCTTCTTGTCCCGTCAAGTTTTTGTTATTTGCTCCATTTTTGAAGATTTTGCTGTTAGATTCCTTATTTATCCGTAACTTTTCTCTAATGTTTAATTTGTAGGGTTGGGATAGTTTAATTTAAAATTGAAAATTTCTGTTTATGTGAACTGATTTAATTTTTTCCTCTTTTTATCATGTTGCCATCCTCATAATTAAAGTAATTTGGTAGCAGCCATGAACCCATTAAATTCCTTGTACATGGTTTTTGCTGTTTTGATTTTATTAGATTCAAATCGTTCACAGAATGTTGAATAGTTTATTTCATTAGATTACTCCCAGTTTTTATTATCTTATAATGTTCGAATAATTTGAAGATACAATTGTTTGCTTGAGACTGTTTTTCCTTATTATTCTCGAGTGAAATGGAGTAATCTGTAAGGAATTATCTGTCTTCTACTATTGCTACATTTTTGCAACTAGTTTAATGACGTTTATTTCATTTGTTATACAAGCACTCTCCCTTCTACTGCGCTGCATTTTTTCAACTAGTATCATTCGCATTACTTTGAGGTGAATATTATTTCGAATTAGGCCATATATTTGTATCTCGAAGTTGATTTGATGACTCTGTCAATGGAAAAATTACTGGAAATGGATTGTATTTTTTATTTTTGTTTTCCAATTGGTTTGAAATATTTGTGGTCTCTATGACTTTGGTATTTACAGTTTTGAGTGGATATTTGGATGATTGTTTTGAAGCAATTTTCTTTATGTTTTTTATTGTCCAACAGATTTTTTTCGTCCAAAATCTAAATTGACCAACTTGACCTGAACTTGATTGGGTTGGGTTGGGTTGGGTTGAAGCACATAAATGGGTTGGGTTGGGTTGGTTGGGGTTGGGTTGGTTCTAGATCAAATGGACTATGTTGGGTTGGGTAAAAAACCGACCAACCCAACTGACGCCCACCCCTACTTAGTGGTCTTAAATAGGTTGAGCATAGCTGTTCGGCACGCCTAGTCCCGAACTCGAGTTAGCCCACCTTGTGAGCCAACTCACTTCGTCGAAGTGCCGCTTGGTTGCCTCAAGGACTCTCCCCTTTGTGGTACGAGGCCGAATAACTAATTTTTTTTTTTTTTTAATGGAAATTTCTTTTTAACTCACTTATGATAAGTCGACTCGTGCGAGTCAACGAGCGGCTCGCACGAGAAATTCGTTGTTAGCTCTCACCCACTGCTCGTCTGGGCTCAAGCTGGGCCGGTGAGCGCTCGCCCCATTTAACACTCCTGAGTGCTGACGGCAAACCAATCTGTGAAGAAAATCCTTTAGTTGTTAGCTAAATATTTACGATATTATTAACATAAATTAGAAGGCCGTAAAACAATTTCACCATTGAATTTGATTGCCTTAGGGCAGGCCGATGCTCTTTGATTCGCTATCTTGATCTTCACGCTCTTATTATTTATTTATTTATTGTTGACAGGTAATTTTGATGTCTGCGTACATATTTATGTAACAATTCTTCAATATTAAATATCCTTTCTACTTCAATCATGTAAGTTGCCTACCTGTTTGATCAATTGCTTCAAAGACAGGACTTTGAACAAAGAATGAGCAAGCGGCCTCCTCCAGACCCCGTGGCAGTTCTGAGGGGCCACCGGGCTTCTGTTATGGACGTTTGCTTCCATCCCTCCAAGAATCTTTTATTTACTGGGTACAGTTTTTGGTACCTCTCTCTTATTTTTCTGTATGCAGGTAGACTAAAATTTTCGCTTAATAATAGATTCACGTGTATATCATTATAACAGGTCAGCTGATGGCGAATTACGCATTTGGGATTCAGTACAGCATCGAACCATTTCATCATCATGGTTGTTTTACATTGTATCTTCATGGGTGTTTTTATTTTGCCTAAATTTGTTTTTGATTAAAACCAACTTTCTGATTTTTTGGGGCCAGGGTGCATAGTGCAGCACATGGCATTATTAGTGTTGCGGCCAGTCCTTTGCTTGGAGAGAACAAAATCATTAGGTGAAGTATTTTCTTGTGTTCATTCCATGAACCATGTGGGGGGTGTAGCGAAGTTATAGCTGCAGTGTATCACGTTTTCGTAGTATAATTATGCATAACATTTTTCAGGGGAGTGAAAGGTATAAAAATTCATTGTAACACAAAACTCATTAATTCTGTTTGGTAGACTTGTGCATTTCATGTAACTTTTAATACATTTATATGTTGCAAACTTGTATGATACAAGTTTTTCCTCCAAGTGATTGGTTGTTTATTTGCTAATCTGTTCAGCCAGGGAAGGGATGGAACCATCAAGTATTGGGATGTTGGAGAAGGGGGGTTGTCCAGGTACTTATCTATCTGTAATGCTGGTGTCCTTCTCAGGTTGCGATGTGAGTTTTGTCGCCAGTGTGTCCGTGTTCTACATTTCCAAAAAAAAAAAAAAAAAAAAAAAAAAAAAAAAACCTGTCGGCGTGTCCACGTCGTGTTGTGTCTTATCCGTGTTGCGTGCATGATACTTTGATCTGTTGTTGGATCTGCTTCATTTAGCACTAAGAGCAGCAATACTTAAGTAAATTTTTTATCCTTCTTTGGAGCATCTTCCTTCCTTTGAACATTACCAAGATTTAAATAAAAAAGTCATAACCATTATTATATATGGTAACTGACAACATGGACGGAAGTTGATGCTAGTAATTTTTTAATCTTTAAGTTACAGAATCAGTTCCCCAGTGTGGTGATAGAAGCAAAAATACTTTGGTGGCCCTGAATTTCTTCAATTGTCAAATCTCCATGAGAGAAGGCTTCTAGTTTCCACCTCTTGCCTTTTAGTTTATGACTGTTTTCTTAACCATGTTTCTTTTAAATTCTCATCCCAAGTTCTTAATTTCTTTTCATGGCTGTAAGACAAAATTGAGTGGTGTGCAAGGAAAATGGGTTTTTTAGCTACTTCAAGAAACAAATAACTTCTGTTTGACTAGATGCATTGGATTGGGTTAAGCAATTCTAGTGATTTTAACCTTTCTGGTAAAATAATCTGCTAGATTTTCTTTTGGCATATGCATGTTTAACTGTCCTCCAGCCATAATTTAGTATTCTTATAATCCCATGTTTGAGCAGTAGAGTTTGACATCTATAGAGGTATCTTAAGATACTTTTTTGTTTACAGGAACCCATTAACTTCAATTAAAACAAATGCTTACCACTTCTGCAAGCTGTCATTGTTAAGCAAGCAGTGTGCTAAAATTAAGCAATCTGAAGTCCTGAAGAATAATCAGGATGTCGAGGACAGGAAAGACTCTAAAGACAGCCAAAGCTTTCTGGGAAGTCAATTGGAAAGCTCAACACAAGTTGAAGGAGGTTATATGATTGATTTACGTTTTAGATTTTTATAAGCTTATTTGTATTTTCATAAACTTAATTTGGTGGATGTTAATCGTCTCAATTAATGGACATTTTTTTATCAGGTGATGATCAGATTGAAGTACCCAAATATGTTGCTGTTGCTGGGGAGGACACTTCTGTGGTTAGTTTATCCTATATGACAATGTATATTCCATATATGACAATTTATACTCCATTATCTAGGTTGTTTCAGTTGAAATTGCACTAAAAAAAACCATGTATTAATATGTGTAGGTCGAGATTTGGGATCTCAATGCAGCAGAAAGGCTTATACAATTGCCTCATTGTTCTGTTGGCTCCTCAAATCAGTCTACAAAGGCAAGAGGTACGTGTTTTATATATTTTCCTGCTCTCAAGAAGTTATATAACCTTGATTTGTGTAACTATGTTTATGCCCTCGACATCTAGAATTTCCTGTACAAGTATTTTAGCGATTAAAAGAGCGATGTTTTACATTTTTCAAATTACTTGGAGTTGCATTGGATGAAAGTCTCATGCGTGGTTGAATGAGAGAATGAAATGAATACCCTGTTATGGTTTTCGAAATGGACGAAGTATCCGTGTCGACGCGACACTACATGACATGTGACATGTGTATGGGTACGAGATATGTGTAGGATAATCCAAGTTTCAACCGGACACTACGCCATTTTTGCTTCTTTCTTTTTTCTTCTTTTTATTTTCTTTCCCTTTTTTGCTTTCTGTAAACCTAGCGCCGCCGCTGCCCCGCTGAAAGGACGGAGGAAGGCAGCGGCACTAGGTTTTCTCTTCTTTCTTTTTTTTCCTTCTTTCCCTCTTTGTATCGATAGTTTAGGGTATAAAATGAAAATGGGTTCCATACAGTGCTACTTAGTATTCCGCTAAGTCAAAATTACAATCAAGTTCCTTATTTTATATTTTATATGACATTTAGCCCATGTTTGGCCCCGTTAAATTAAAATTCATTTTCTCTCTCTTTTTATCAGCCACACATTCTCTCAATAAAATAATATTACACATAAACAAAAAAATTCTCCTTACTTTTTAATAACATATTCTCAAAAAAAAATCACTTTTTAAAACCAATTTTTTTCTAATAATGGAGTTCAAACAAGGGCTTAGTATTCCCATAATTGAAAACTAAACCCCAAAATTTAATTTTACTCATCTTAACCCCTTATTCAATATCCATTCCCTTATTTGTGAATAATTGACTTTGGTCTATTTAAAATGACATCTTGGGTTAATGAAAAAAATTGAAATTTGAAAGACGCACCTACGTACCCTGTGTTCGAAATTTGGACATTTTTTAGCTATGTCCCCGTATCTTATATTTTAGAAAATAAAAGATTCGACACTTAGATATGTACCCGATACCTTTACCCAAGTAACACATTATGTACCCGATACCTTTACCCAAGTAACACATTACATGTGTTATCAGAATGTTTCAGATGTTACTTTTTCTCTGTTCTCAGTGCGTTCCTTCAAAATTCTCTGTCTATTGGTCACTTTCTGGTTTTTGTCTCTGTTAGCTTTAGTAGAGTTCAAGTATGATGTGGTGGTACCTAATCTTACACACTCTGTTCTTGTTTTCACAGAAAATTTGATCCCCTACTTATTTGTTGTTTTTTGTCCCAGGAATGTGCTTGGCAGTTCAAGCTTTTTTACCTTCTGAATCACAGGGGCATCTAAATGTTTTAGCTGGGTCAGTATACAGAGATATCAATAGTATATCAACATTCATACTACCAACAGAATCTCTATATTCTGTAATTTCAATCTAGTTTTTGCCTGCATGATTGAATATGCTTAGGGAGTGAGTTTTGCATTTCCTGGATTTTGATTTAGTTTACATGCAGTTACCATGGAACTTAGATTCCTCAAAGTTGTGCTTCAGTTTTTTGTGAGTTATCTTTGTCATTGTATGCATCACATGCTCAAATCTTGGAATCTGAGAAAACCAATACCTTTATGCAGCATTTAGTATGCTTGATGAACCTTTTTTGTCATGGTGCTTGATAATCGGTTTTTTGAATTTCGAGGATAAATTACTTGATTGAAAGTGGCCTGTCTAGCTTGTTTGTCCTGAGACAAGAATATGAAAAAACGAAAAGATCTTGATTTATTTTTTCACTCACCCGACATGATAGTACCGAAAAGAAGAACTGCCATGTTAGACATTCGCTCAAATGTAGCTTGACAGGTTGTGGATTCTATACCAAATGTGTCTAATATATAAATCCTAGGGGCAGAGCTAGAAGGGGGTCAAAAAAAAAATTTGGGCTGGGCTAATATGTAGAATAACATTTCCAAATAAAAAGTTTGTTTTTTTAAATAATATTTTTGCTTGGGGTGTGGTGTGGTGGGGGGGTTCAGCTTGGGGAACCCCTCGATCAATCCCACCTTCCTGTTACCTTAAGGTTAGTCATCTATTGTCGTCTGTCACGATCTAAATCAAAATTACTTGCAGAGATGGTGGACAATCTCATTTTGCCAAAATTCATGCCGCATTCTTATATTTCAATATGTACTCAAGCATTTAATTTTTAGGGGTAGAGGAGGAGAAAATAAGTGTTAGAAATTGTAAACACTTTGAACAGTTTCACTTGCATGACTACTAAGATATTATAGCTCTTCCTCAATTCACTTGCACGTTAGTGTTGTGTCATGGCTATTTTGTCAAGTTTTGGTTTCTGGTATAGTTTCAAAAACTAGAGGGAAGAAATAATGCTCAAGGTATTGCTTTTTTAAAGAACTACACATGAAATGTATATATGTTAAACTTGCATAGCATCATTTCTTCAAGTATTAGTATAAATTTTGCTCAACTTTTTTTCCTTTAATGTCATAGTTATGAGGATGGATCCATGGTTTGGTGGGATTTAAGGAATCCAGCCTTGCCATTGACTTCTGTCAAATTTCATTCTGAACCAGGTGTGATGTTGCCAGCATGGTTTCTAGACAATAATTTTCTGCATTTTTTCTTTTAAATTGTCACGAAAATTGCTGCGTTTTCTGCAGTTCTAAGCTTATGCGTCGATAATTCATGTAGAGGAGGGGTCTCTGGAGCTGCTGATGACAGAATCATAATATTTACTTTGAATCCTTCAACGGTAAGTATAACTTAAAAACATCTTCTATCCATTTTTTTTAAGTAAATATCAAAGCCAAAAGCTTATTACAGGAAACAGAGAACTGTCATGTTCACTGCAAAAATGTCAGCATTTAGCTTGTCAAATGATATCAGTTTCAGTTAGAAATAAGGTCCTTACTAATTGACTGAGTGCATGCCAAATTGGTTTTGCAATGAAGAGAGAGCATTTGGTTGATACCGATTTTCTGTGAAGAATTAATTTCTAAAGTCACAGTTGCTCTTCAAAGAATTCTACTTTATTGCATTATTGGTAACTTCAATTATGTTGTTTAATGCACTCAGGGTTCTTGTTTGGTTAAGAAAGAAATTATTTTGGAGAGACCTGGCATAGCAGGAGTTTCAATCCGGCCAGACGGCAAAATTATTGCATCTGCTGGCTGGGACCACAGGTTAGTGATAAGACCTCTCTCTCTTTCTCTGGGTGTGTGTATCTATGTGGTGATGCATTATGAAACCACACTGTTATACCTGCGGAAAGTTTCAAATGTCCAATCTTATCAAATGGCCTTCTGTTGCAGTACAGGGTGCTCAAGTTTAGCTGATAAAAGTGCTACATATTATATTTTTCTCTGAAGACATTGATTTAGAATTTAAAATTTCACTGTTGGTGAAAAATACAAGCAAGGAGGGAAGTGTTTCCTTCATCATTTATGCTGCCATAATATATTTATGGTGGTCAGTACCTGTACAATATGAGTAAAAGGTTTTCGATTTTGTTGGGATTCTTTATTTCTTGTCTTTCTGTAGTTTAAAGTGTAGCTTGTTATTCTTGAAAGTTAGTCTCTCTCTGTTTTTCTTTTTGTCCAATGTCTTGAAACAAAGGGAGTAACCCTCCACTCCTCCCTACCCTGACACTTAAAAATCATACAACCACTTGCTGGGAGGTTGAAGCCTTAACCACCAGGCCAGCTCAACATGTTTGCATCCTCATATTTGTCATGGAAAATAAATGTGCATTCATTATCGGATCACGAATTTTCTAATGATCAATTTGTTTGCAACTGTCACAAAACAAATTTTTTATCATGTGGTGACAGGGTGAGGATATATGACTATCGCAAAGGAAATGCTTTGGCCATATTGAAATATCATCGTGCCTTGGTATGTTGTGATTTCTAATTGACGGTTTAAAATTAATTAAACAATGAAACCTATATTCATTGAATATGTTCCTAATGATTTATGTTCTCCTTAATTTTTTCATAAAACCATTAATTTGCAAAGTGAATTTTTATTTCTGTATTTAAGTAGTTTGTGAGCGGGTTTCATACACGTGTCTGTGTATCATTTTTTCGCCTTTGCTGGCCTGGAATAATTAATATTTGACATGATCTTTGTATTAAAGTTGAAATCCAAATTTTGTTGCTGCTGGGTTCATGAATGCAAATGCTGTTCAGTTTATAATTGTTCACATCTTTGTGTTTCTTAACTGTGAGTACTTTCATCATCATAAAGAGACTCTGAAACAAACTTGATTTCAAGATGCCATATCTATTTTAGCACCAGCATATTGCAGACACAAGGTGCCCAGGATTTTCTCTGTAGAATCTGTGTAAAATATCTCAAGTTACTCTATATCTATCACACTGTAAGTGCAGTACAAATATTTGGCAACATGTACAGTACGCCATTTATCTGGCTAGTAAAAATTATGTTTTTGCACCATGCTTCAAAAACGCATTAACTTAGCAATATGGAGCGATTTCATTTTTCTAAACCCTGACATGTGATGACTGCATCTAGTGGGCGAATGTTTGTATTTCTCTTTCTTTCTATCTGCAAAACTTTTATCTATATTCAGAGAATGATCAGTTGATTATATGTTTGAAGCATTTTTCCCTGGTTTTGCAGTGTACTGCTGTCTCATTCTCAGATGATTGCAAACTGATGGCATCATCTTCAGAAGACACTACTGTGGCCCTATGGGAAATTTATCCTCCTCAAAACACAACCTGAACCATAAACATTATTATAATTTGTACAAAACTGTTACCCATCGCGTAGGTTCTAAACTACTGTGTACATGCTAAATAATCTTCCCCGCGTGCTTTTAAATTATGTGACATCTCATTTTGCAAAGCAATGTTCAACTTGATTTTAAGTTTATTTAATATTTTTATCTTGTTTCCTTTCCAGGGGATGCAAGTGCTCAGGGCCTATTACATACACAACAGCATATCGGTTTATGCTTCAAATGTAAAGTGAAGAGAACGCAATTACTAACACGAGGTCATGCATTCTGCATCAAGAAACTGGGTCCTTCACTAACCAGCTTTGGTATTTTCGAGTAAAACTCGTTTACACTTGTTTCTGTGCATCTGTGTGAGTTAAATCTTCACGTTTACACTTTTTTATAAATATGTTCTAATAGATCAAAAGAGAGAGACAAGGAATCTATCAAGAATGAGATATCCCCTATTTCTATTTATCGATGAGACAACTATATATTGTGATCCATCAGAGAAAGGAAGAAATTGATTTACTCGATAGATTGTACCCTTAAAACTCTAGATGGTGACTGATTAGTAACTTTTATATCGATAACGGCCCAAGCATCTTTTTTTTTTTATATTAACAAGATCATGAAGTGTCATCCAACTTTTAATGAATGAGTATTATCAATAATCAATCGAAATTAATTAACATATTCACGTTAAACCACCCTCTAAAAAAAGATTTACAATAGTTACACATGTAGAGTGATTTAATTAATCCATGCCTCCACGGAGTGATTAAAACTTTCACGAGGGCAAGTAAGGTTTTATTTTTCACGCGTTTGGAAAATGAATAATTGGTTACATAGACTGGTATTTTTTGGATTTTTTTTCCAATTTTCCTCTCATCCTTTGCCATTTTTCGATAGAAAAGGAAAATACATTACTATTGTTTTTCTTCTTTGTTCCAAAAGTGTTACGAAATTTTCTTGAATTTGTAAGTAGTTGTTTTTCTCCCAAGTTCACCATTTGAAGAAAATGCATAAACTTTTCTTGAAATTAATGAATGTGTATAGCTGTCAAAAATTTCCAGCATTATCTTTACAGAATTAAAAATGCTTGAAATTTGTTTTCAGTTTATAGAAATTGTTTCTTTTTCAGATGCATGCATGAAAGAGGAACATTTAGCTCGTAAAAGGAGATAACCCTTTTAGTTTCTTCATTAGCCAGCTTCGTTTTTCAGTACTTTCTGGTGGGATATCTGCAAATAGACTAATCACAAGATTCACAACTATAGATTAGAACAAAGACGTGGATGGCAAGCAATCTAGTGTGTTTAGTTGGGGTATTAATTACGTGCCAAATAAATTGACATGCATCGTACTTTTCATAAAATGGAACAATTAAAAAAATTAATTAGGTGCCAAATATTCCGTTGGATGTATGCATTCGTACATTATCCTGCACATGAGTGGACCCAAGATTTATGGTTCAACGGGGGCAAGATAGAATTAAGTAAAAAATAATTTTAAATTAGATTTACTTTGTTGGGTTTGAGTTAAAAATCATGGGCTAAAATCATGTGGATTTTTTCTCAATGTCAAAAATTAAGGGTCCATTGGAAGCAATTGCACCGGACCCTTAATGAGTTCGCCCCTGAACATACCTGCACAATATTGTCATTGGTGATGTATAACATTAGTGTATATACTAACACATTAAGTACTTGTTTTGTAGATTTTAAATTTTAATCTAACTAATAGTTAACAATTAATTTTAATAACATATTTTATGAGATTCACAATTTTTTGACTACACATTTCATCAATTTTTATGAAAATCTGTTAACATTTTGTTTTTAATCCCCACCAATCAGTGACGAAGTAAACATGACACTATATATGCTTCCAATTATACTCTACTGAATGTAAATCAATGTTATATTTTTTTCATATATTTTATTTTTGAAGATCATTTGATGATTTTTATCATAAACTCCAAACATGACCAAAGGTCCGGCCCCATTCTGTTATTACAACAAAATAACATTTTGGAGTGCGAAAATCACATTTTTTTTAAATTGAAAATTACCAATTACATAGTTCGTTAGATACATATATTCTTTTATTTGATGCTGCGAACACAAAAAAAAATCGAGACCCATATACTTTATCTATATAAACTATCGTAATTTTGTAAATACTTAAATTGTTAGACATGTATTACATGTTTATCCTCGAATGTTATTGAAGCAAAAAAATCGCAAAATGTATAAGAATTGTTTTGCTGCGAGACTTTATTTTGGCACGATCAATGTTACAAATGCCCAATATTATACATAATCATAACATAATATACATATACTGATTACAAACTCATACATTCACACAAGCCAAATGTGTACCAAGATTTTAGGTTCACATGCCCGCTCTCCCCCACCTTCACATATGACCTATATTACATACAAACGTGTATATATAGACACACACAGTTAAGGCAATTGTGTGTAAAAACTAATCAACCCCTCCCCTCGAAAAAGAAAATATAGAAAATATCTTTTAGTCCATACTGAAATTCAGATTTTAATCCAAATCTAAATTAAAGTCAACAATTAATTTTAATAACATGTTTCATATAATTCATAACTTTTCAATCACATATTTCGTTAAATTTTTTTAAAACCCCCCTAAAAATTTAATTTTGATTCTCACCAAACCCCATTTTGTAAAAATTCAAATTCAAATTTTAATCTAAATCAAAATCAGTAATTAATCTTAACCACGCATTTTGTAGGATCCACAACTTTTCAATCACAAATTTTATCAATTTCTATATAAAAATCTACTAAAAATCTGATTTTAATCCTCAAACGGATTCATTGCGTGTAAAAGAGTTCTTTCCATTTTGGCTTCTTGCTCCTATCCCTTCTCCAAAAAAAGATTTAAAGCCAAACTTCAACGCCCACACATCTAAACTATCCCTTCCAAAATGAAGATAACACTTCCCATTCTCTCTTTCCTTCTCCGGCAGCTACTTATACTATCAGTATTGCTGCCATGCTGCTGGATTATTCTCACAGACGCTGCCGGCGGCAAGTGGGACTTACTCCTACCCAACATTGGCATATCAGCCATGCACATGCAGCTCCTCAACAACGATAAAGTTGTCTTCTTTGATCGAACTGATAACGGTCGGTCCAACATCTCACTTCCCAAAGGCAGATGCGGGAACGGCCCAAATGACTGCACTGCCCACTCGGTGGAGTACGATGTCGGCACCAACTCCGTCCGCCCCCTCAGGATACTAACTGACCCCTGGTGCTCATCCGGCGCCGTCATGATAGACGGAACTTTAATCCAAACTGGCGGTTTCAACCACGGCGATCATGCTGTAAGAGTTTACAAACCCTGCCGCGGTTATTACTGTGACTGGAAAGAATTCAAAAATGGCCTTACACAAAGAAGATGGTATGCCACGAATCATATTTTACCGGACGGGAGGCAAATTATTATCGGTGGTCGCCGGCAGTTTAATTACGAATTTTACCCAAAAAGGCCCTCGGCTGATAAATCATATTTTTTGCCATTTCTGGCTCGGACGAATGATCCGAAAACTGAGAACAATTTGTATCCATTTGTATTTCTGAATGTGGATGGGAATCTGTTCATTTTCGCCAATAATCAAGCTATTTTATTCGATTATACTAAAGGGAAGGAGGTGAAAACTTACCCGACGATGCCAGGTGGTGAGCCGAGAAATTATCCGAGTACTGGTTCTGCCGTTTTGCTTCCATTGAAGAACTTGCAAGGACGCGCCATTGGAGCTGAAGTTTTGATTTGCGGTGGTGCACCAAAAGGAGCATATCTTAGAGCAAAAAATAATGGTAATTTTGTTACTGCACTAAGCTCGTGCGGAAGAATTCAAATCACGGCATTCAATCCACAGTGGACCATGGAAACCATGCCTTTGGCTAGAGTCATGGGTGACATGGTATTGCTACCAAATGGGAAAGTCTTGTTTATCAATGGGGCATCAATGGGTACAGCAGGGTGGGATTTGGGCCGTAATCCGGTTTTGTCACCGGTTATTTATCATCCCGATAAATTGAAAGGATCAAGATTTGAAGTACAAAAATCAAGTTCCACTCCCCGAATGTACCACTCAACTGCAATATTGCTTCGTGATGGCCGAGTTCTTGTCGGTGGTAGCAATCCTCATCCTAAATACAGTTTTATAAGAATTCTCTTCCCAACAGATTTGAGCTTAGAAGCATTTTCACCTTCGTATTTGGATCCAAAATCTGCGAGTTTGCGACCAAAAATATTTTCACCGGCTTCACAATCTATAATCGGGTATGGACAACAACTCACTATTAAGTTCACTATTCCTCCCGGCAGGCTAAATAAAAGTTCGGTAATGGTGACAATTGTCGCACCTTCATTTACTACACATTCTTTTTCAATGAATCAAAGATTATTGATTCTTGGCGGAGGAAACGTAATGGCTATCGGGCTATCAAAATATAAAATTCAAGTGGTGACACCAAGTTCAAAAAATCTCACACCACCTGGTTACTATCTTTTATTTGTGGTTCGCCAAGATGTTCCTAGTGAAGGTATTTGGGTCCAAATCAAGTAAATACCATCTTTTTTCTTTCTTCTTTCCGTGATACTATGTCAATAGAATCCTTATATGTGTAAGAAGAAACTACTTTGTCCTGTGCCCTATTTAATATATATGAATGTTGATATAAGTGAAAATTAAGTTTATTTAATTACATCAGGAAATTCAGTTTATTGGTGTGTGAGAACGGTCCACAGGAGTAACAGTAATTGTTGAGTGAGAACGATCATCGGTGTGGTGGCGGTGGTGGTGTTTGTCCCGATGGTGGGATTGGCAAACTGTGTCATTTCTTTGTGAGAAATTTAAGACGATAATCAAGAAACTGTTGTGTTTTTACAGTTAGGTGAAAGTATTCTTGCTTCCTTCGGCTGCAGAATTTAAGTCACGTTGTTTAGCCTACAGTTAGAATTGTTAGGCAGAGCTTAATTACACAAAACTCTTTATTTTTTTTGTTGACGTAGGACCCGCAGCCGCTACTCGTGAGTGCGCACTGGATATACCTCGCTCCATGTGCAATAGCCCGCAAACTACAAAGTAGAGATACACAAAACTCATTTTTAGTTCTTCCTTTAGTTGATTAATTTTATTTATCATCATGATGAAGAAACATTGTTGATGTGACAATGCATTATGCGTCACATTTCTCTCTCTCATAAAAATTGAACTGTCTAATTTCATTATTTCACATAAACTGACACATTGGTCGTGTAATCATTATTCCAGAAATATGGTCAACATTAATGAGTTTCATGAATCCATAATTAGTCATTAAGAAGAGGATATGACAACTCCATTGATTTGTATTTTTGATCTTTGGACCTAAACTATGTTATATCATTGTGGACCATTTAATGGTTCAATTCAACATCTATATATTATAAGGTCAATTGAAGAATAATGATTATTTTTTCAAGCTTGTTAGCCATTTATCATCAGATAAACTAAAAGCAATGTCATGCGATACAATAAATAAAACTTGAAAATCTTTCTTATTAGTTATTACTACTAAGTATTGCGCAATCAATAATCTATATATAGAGTTCAATTATTTGTTTTATTTGTTAGATGAGTTCAATTAATTTCCGATCTTAAAATACTTGTGTTTTCCAAATGATTAGATGAGTTCAATTAATTTCCGATCTTAAAATACTTGTGTTTTCCAAATGATGACACAATCCACAATTTGCAAGATTTTTCTTCTTGTGATGTTCGATCTCCCCGTTACATCACAGTGAAATTAAGGGATTAAATATGATTTTCTTAAAACATCTTATGAAGTATATACTTTCACATGCACGTTTAATGTACAAGCACATTTGTTTTCTTTAATGTGCCAAAATCACGTTTGGATAACAAAGCAAGAAAAATAAATAAATAATTGTTATATGTTTATAAGAAAGGTCTAATCTAATAGATTTCAAGTAGTTTAATGTGTGTAACTATTGTAAAATATTTTCTTTGAATTAAACTTTTTTACCAGAAAGAAAATGTCACACTTGTTGACAGATACTCACATGGGAATGAGATCCATGTGAATAGAAAAAGGCCAAAAAATTCCTATCCCCGATAGTGGGGGGTTTGTGATGTCAAACCCTACTTGATAATTGGGGACGGTTTAACATTTGAATATGTTAATTAGTTTCGATTAATTATTGATAATACTCATGTAAAAAAAATTTATTGGTAATACTTCATGATCTTATTAGTATAACTAATGATGTATTGGGATATTATCAACATAAAAGTTACTAATTAATCGCATCAAGAGTTTAGGAGTATAATGAATCAAGTAGAATAGAAATGATTGGATGCTAGAGTCGTAAAAATTGATTTCTTCCTTTTTCTAATGGATCACGAAATATAGATATCTCATTGATAAATAAAAATAGGGGATATCTCCTTATTCACGAAAAGTTGATCATTCTCTATCTCTTTTGATCTATTAGAATAGATCGATAAAAGAAGTAAACGCGTTGCCTGCCTTGGCAAATCAGTCACTCTCACCGGCGATATTGCAGCTATAAGTTTGTTGAAGACACTAAAAAAGAAGGTAAAATCTATAAATTTTGTTAATGTTAAACATGATACAGAGTGTCAATGTGATGTGACATATTAGCAAATTATCAACATACAAAATGGTTTAACGTCACGTGATTATATAAATACTAGTCTTGCAAATCTGGGTAAAATATTTTGAACATTTGAAAGGGAATCTAGGTACAATAAAAATAATATTTCGTTTATAATATGTTGAGACATTTATATGTAAAATATTTTTCGTACCAGGCTTTTACTATTTTTCTTTCTCAATATAATGTAAATTTGATTAGAAAATTGTTATGTCCAGAGACCACACAAACAGCAAGTTAAATCAAATAATTAAAGGATAAAAAATGAAAAATTACACTAGACAACTAATATATACTAGCATCGAATTGACCCGACAACAAAAATTATTTTGTGACATTTTAAGTAGTGTGCTATAAATGAATAGCTATTTACGGTGTGCATATAAATGTCGTATTAAATTAATTAATGGCACTCTTTCATTATCTTTACAATATTCAGTGTATGATATAAAAAGAGGTGTTTTCGCGCACACTATTACTCTTTATGTCGTGCATCTATATTTACGGTGTGTTGGACGCCGTGAAAAGCAAATTATGTAGTAGTGGAGAAAATAGTTTGAATTAATGAATATTTATTAATTCATAGAGTATTTTATATTTTTATAATTTGTATTATATTTTATCATAATAGTAATACATATAAGACATATAAAAAAAAAAACATGGTCAAATTTAAAATTTAATCTGTAAGCACACTCGTACATAATTAAAGAGAAAACATTAATGTATATGCATTGGCTTTAAAGAAAAAGCAAAAAACTTTAAATGCATATTTTGGAAAAGAGGCGAATTGAAAAAAATATTGTCAAATTAAAAGCTTGTTAATTTGTATTAGTATAAACTTTTATGAATTTAAACAGTTATTATTTTATATATTCATTGGGCCTTGAAGGATCTCAAAAAAAAAATAAAAATAAAAAAATTATTATCTTATGTATTTAGTTGAGTTATTAATTTAGTTCACAAGCCCAAGTCGGGATCAAAGTATTTTATTATTTAAGTGATATTATTAATTTATTAAACATTCATTTATAGAGGTTTTACGGTATGTTTTTCTTTCATTTGAAGCTCATCAACGTAGCCCAATCTAGGATCTTTCATCTAAAGCTTGAAGAGACAGTAACAACTAATATAGAATAATGCTCCTCGGCCATGGTCAATGGCACAAGGTGAGGTAACAGGGTGTTGTGGCAGGATGAGATTGGATGTGTTGTTTTTTTTTTTAAATAAAATAAAATTGTCCAATTATATATTGACACATGCCCTTCTGTCATTGAATCTGTCGCTGTAATATACACTAGCATTAAATTTACCCGACAACAAAAATTATTTTGTGACATTCTATGTAACATCCTTACTGTACACCATAATAGCCTTTCACAGCACTGGCCTATGGTGTACACATAAAAAATGTCACTAAAATTGACCATTTATAACATACCATAAATATACGTCATATATTATCAATTAATTATAATCTTCACCCTATATGTATGGGACATGCCGTAAATATTGGTATCAAATAAAAATAAACATAAAAAACTAATATAAATTTTAATAATAAAACATAGTTAACAGATTGCAAACGTAAGCTGTAAAACAAAATGATAAGCTCAAATTTAAGACAGCTAATGTATGCCATAAATGAATGTATGTAATAAATTAATTAACGGAACTCTTTCATTATCGTTACAACATTCAATGTATGATATAAAAAGAAGTGAGTATTCATGCATGGTATTACTTTTTTACCGTCGTGCAACTATATTTACGGTATGTATTGAACGCTGTGAAATTTAGCTACGTTCAACTAAATATTTCTTTTCTATGAAATAGAACTTCTTTATTTTGGTATATTGGAAAAACATTTAAATATTATAAAACATGCAGTTTGAGTGTAAGGCGAGAAGGAAGACATTTTTTAAGGATAATTAATTTATTAATTAATATGTAGGAGTAAAATAATCTAATCAAATGATTAGCGGTATGTCGAACAAAAATAAAAGTACTTATCGTGTAAGTTCAATGCTTCCAACAAACAAAACTAAACCAATACGGCATAAACAAATATTATTCCCTTATGCTGCCCGCTATTTTTTTTCATAAATATAAAACATTTTGTATGTACTGAATCAGATGCATTGCACGTATAATATTATTTATTTATTTATTTTTAACTTGGACTAATGTCCAGCTGGATTTGGTCGGTTTGAGTTGAAATTTACTCAAATCGATCAAATCGATTTTGATTTTGGTTTGGGCACAAATCAATCTAACCCGAACCATACCCAAGTCTAATGAATAGTATTATTGTTTTCACTAATACATGGAGCCAATGAACGACCATGGTATACATGACTTGGCGTTAATCGTCGAGTGGTACCATAGTTTTGATTTATTAAATGCAAGCAATATAAACCATTATTAATTATTGTGTCAAAAAGAATAAATAGCATCTGTAATCCGATTGTAAATCAGACTAGCGGAGAAATATTAAACTTTGCATGCATTCTTAATATGACATTAAGAAAAATTAGTTGCACCCACGTTCGATACATAAGATAAGAACCAAATATGTACATGCACATATACATGAAATATACATACGCCCACAGACAGAGAGATCAATACTAAACAAACTGTCCGGAAAAAAAAATCCTTCAATAATACATTTTTTTAAAAACAAATTTCGTATATGTATTGTGATTTGCCAGTGTTTTGGAATTTAAAAAGTCAAATTTAATTAGGGTTTCTTTTCTTTGTTCTTGGACTTATGTGTAATTTTTTAAATTTTTTATGTGGTTCAACAAATATTGAAGAAAGAGGAAAAATAAAAAATAATACACACGATTGAACTTAGAATCAAAATCAAAGATTGAAATTTAAGGTTCGAGCTATACTACAATTGATTGTCTTAAATAGAATTTAGTCACGCTTCATCTTGCAAAACACAAATAATAAAGACATTGCTGAGTTTTAAAAGTAGAAATTGAATGAAAGACGGTCATTTTGTATCTCATTTGCTTGCACTCGAGAAATCTGGAAATCTCTCTCTCTTCATCTTTTCCTTCAAACCATTCAATTGAATGTGTGCTTTCTCCAATTTGTCGGAACCTAGATAGACTAGAGTTCGTAGTGTACACAGTTTCTTGACGTGAATTTGAAATCGTGACAAAATTGCCCTAAAAATTTTTAGTTTTCAACTAACATTCTAAAACGAACCCAGACATTTTTGTGACCGCGAGATTAATTCAGAACCCACGATTTTACTCAAGGCCTCCAACTAAGCATCACGACCGTGAGTTTAGTGCCGAAAGTTTTTCTATTTTTTTTGTTCCATTGTTGCACTCATAGCTTCCAAATAAAAGTCGCGGTCGTAAGTTGAGTAAAGGATAATTTAATTTTTCTTTTTTTTTTCCCTTGAGTGTCCCCATATCTTTTTCACTCAATTCTCGATCTTCATCAACACTCTATTATAGATCTTCTTTTCATCCCCCATTTTATCATTTTCCATCGAACTTCGGTCAAACCTAAAACAAATGAAAACCAATTGAATCGATAAAAACGTGACCCAAACAATGAACGAAAGGATAAAATTCAAGGCCTATAATAAAGTGTAAAAATTAAGCTTATCATATCACACCACAATGAAAACTTTTAAAGGATAATTAATTGATAAATAGAAAATGAATCTAATCAAATGATTAGCAGTATGTCAAACAAAAATAAAAGCTTTTAGTGGCCATGGGAAACCGATGTTACCAACAAACAAAACCAAACCCCATGGTTCTATGGTGCAAACAAACATTAATTATTCCCTTGTTTGTGTCCACTATTTTATATAAATAACAACGTATTCACTTGCATTGCACGTAGTATTTATTATTTAATAATAATATGTTCACTTATGAAATTATGAAGTTCTAATTAAAGTTTGGTAATATTTTGTAACAAAGCATCCATGCTTATGAAAAATAGGCATTGTTAATCATTTGTACAAAGTCCAAATGTATATGAAACCTAACAAAGAATTCAGGTGACATTCCCCCCAGACCCCAAAATAAAAGAAAACAAAATAATTTCCACTCTTTAGCCCCAAAAAAGGATATAAATATCCAATCAAACCCCTTCCCTTCACCACACACATTCAAGCATCCCAAAATGGAGAAAACACTTCCCACTGTTCTGCTTTCTTTCCTTCTCAGGCAACTACTTATACTAGTGGTACTACTGACATGTCGCCGGAATATTCTCACAGCCGCCGCAGGTGGAAAGTGGGACCTACTTCTATCCAACATTGGCATATCAGCCATGCACATGCAACTTCTCAACAACGACAAAGTTGTCATCTTTGATCGGACGGATTTTGGTCCTTCCAACATCTCGCTTCCCAATGGGAAATGCCGGAACGACCCGAACGATCTTGCCCTGAGAATTGACTGCACCGCTCACTCGGTGGAGTACAGTGTCGCTGACAACGTGGTCCGCCCCCTCATGGTCCTCACTAACACCTGGTGCTCCTCCGGTGCTGCTATGCCTGACGGAACTTTAATGCAAACTGGTGGGTTTAATGATGGTGACCGTAATGTGAGAACCTACAAACCTTGCACTGATAATTCTTGTAACTGGCAAGAAAATAACAATGTCCTCACACAAAGAAGATGGTATGCCACGAATCATCTTTTACCTGATGGGAGGCAGATTATAATAGGCGGCCGCGGGCAGTTTAATTATGAATTTTATCCGAAAACATCCTCAGCTGATACATCATACAATTTGCCTTTTCTGACTCAGACGAATGATCGGAACATTGAGAACAATTTGTACCCATTTGTTTTTCTGAATGTGGACGGGAATTTGTTCATTTTCGCTAATAATCGAGCTATTTTGTTTGACTATACAAAAGGGCAGGTGGTTAAAACCTACCCGACAATGCCTGGAGGGGATCCAAGAAATTATCCTAGCAGTGGTTCTGCTGTTTTGCTTCCATTAAAGAACTTGCAAGGAGGAGCCATTGGGGTTGAAGTTCTGGTATGTGGAGGAGCACCGAAAGGAGCATATGTTAGTGCAATGAATCGGAATTTCGTTCCTGCACTTAGCACGTGCGGAAGGATTCAAATAACCGATCCCAATCCACAGTGGACCATGGAGACCATGCCTTATGCTAGAGTCATGGGCGACATGGTATTGTTACCAAATGGCAGAGTCTTGATCATTAATGGGGCATCTTCGGGTACGGCAGGGTGGGAATTAGGTCGGAACCCAGTTTTTTCACCCGTTATTTACACCCCTGATATTTCAAGTGGATCAAGATTTGAAGCACAAAACCCAAGCTCCACCCCCCGACTGTACCACTCAACTGCAATATTGCTCCGTGATGGACGGGTTCTCGTTGGTGGCAGCAATCCTCTTCAGTATGACAATATTACTGGAGTTCCTTTTCCGACAGATTTAACATTAGAAGCATTTTCACCCTCATATTTTGATCCAAATTTTGCAAGATTACGCCCAAAGATAACTGCACCAGCTTCACAATCTAAAATTGCATATGGAAAACAACTCCGTATTCGGTTCACCATTCCTCTAGGCAGGCTAAATAGAAATTCAGTTATGGTGACAATGGTTGCACCTTCATTTACAACACATTCCTTTTCAATGAATCAAAGACTACTGGCTCTAGGTGGAAGCAACATAACGGTAGTCGGGCTAGCGAAATATCAAATTCAAGTGGTAACACCGGGTTCGCCCAATCTTGCCCCACCCGGATACTATCTTTTATTTGTAGTTCATCAAGATATTCCTAGTGAAGGCATTTGGGTCCAATTCAAGTAAGAACTAATTTAAAGTCATCCTTTCTTGCTTCTTTTCTTTATACTTCAGGTATACATTAACATGTAGAGAAGTGTGTTTAGTTAAGGCCAACTTGTATTTCATAATGTTATATCTTGTCTCGATAGAAATAATTCCTTTTGGACTATGCTACTTGGCTCGGGATTAAATCCCGGGTCAAACCAGGGGTGCCACTTGGCGCCCCCATTGGAGGGGTGTCTGCTACTTGGCTCGGGATTTAATCCGAGGCAAACCAGCTTTATTGGTTCCTTTTACTGAAATTGTAATTGTAATAATTTATGTAGTAATTTATATCCAATATGGTGGATGACAAAACAACAATACAATGCACCATGTTTTATTTCATTATTGATAACGCAGCGGATAAAAAAAAAGGACGTTCCCAATAATATGTTTGTCAATTACATATTTAATACATTAATATGTTATGCTTATACATAACAATGCTTTTTAGTTGGATAATTAAATAGTATTTCAACCTTAGTGAGGAAAAAACATATGTTCTCCAGATCTTTAATTAGAACTCATTCTGTACAATATTATT
>CAIGRP010034969.1:0-24500 GCA_903798385.1 Fraxinus cuspidata
AAAAATCATTTTGTGCACGAAAAATTATTTTCATATAAATTGCACAAAATATTTCTAACCAAAAGTAAGTTTGGTCTTTTAAAGAGTACTTGAACTTAGATCATATCTAAGAAAAAAAAATTCTGCCGGGCCGGTCGATCGGACGTCTCCAATGATAAAAAATTTGACCGTTCTTACCTCTGATTTTTCCTGTACAAACGGTTATATTGGTCATCCGAAAATTGGGGATCGACTGGACCGTCATCCGGTCTGATATAAAATTTTGCGTTTTGATTGCTATAAATACCATTTCACTTTGCATTCATTAAAACAACAAGACTAGAGTTTTCTTGTGAAATATATTTGTAAAAATATCTACTATGAACTTACATTTTTACATTCATTTCATTTATTTCTTCGTAACAAAAACTTTGATTGTTGAAGCAAACTTTTTGAATTATTTCTCTTATCAAAGTTTTTCATTTCTCTTTGTGCTTAATTTATCAATATCAATTTTAAAAGAGAAATATATTTTTGAAGATTTTTGCACTTACTTTGTATAAACTCTTCTTCTTGAAACTTTGATTGAATGAACTACACTTGTGAAATCATCACATTCCACAAAGTTTCTCATTTCTCTCTTAGTACTTAATTTACTACAATCATCCATTGAAAGAGAGATTTTTCTTGAGAAGATTTTTGAACCTACATTGTATTTATTTCTTCATCTTCTCATTAAAATACTTTGATTGATTGAATCTAATTTTTGACTATCATATTCATCAAAAATTTTCATCTAACACTTGAGCTATCATTTATTACTATTAATTGGAGTGTTAGCCTCTCTTAGTACTTAATTTGTTTGTATTATTTATCAAGAGATGAATTTTATGGTAAAACCACTTTGATAAAGTGTAGGTCGTGTTGAAGTCCATTAAAAGATCAACATTGTATAAGGATAGGTGCTCCTTGTTGTAAGTACTGTGTGGGTCCTACTGAGGTCCCGTAAAGCTCAATAGTGTGGGTCGTGTTGAGATCCCATAAAGCTCAACATTGTATAAAAATCGGTGCTCCTTGTTTGTAAGTCACCGGAAGCATTGTAAAGGGTTGGATTGCACCATAAGTCAATCAATATAGTGAAAAATCCTTGCTTTGAATCATCTCTCCCTTTACTTATTGCTTTTATATTTGTGCTTACTAATTGAATTAATAGATTTAGTCTTTACTTACTTGAATTTAGATTAATTCTTCGAAAAAGTTTTAAAAACCAATTCATCCCATCTTGGTTAGTTGTTCTTGGGCTTTCAACTGTTCCCCTCTTTGATACCTGGTTTGCGAGGCGAGGGAGGATATGTTGCCCTTAGATGCATCATTTGCGAGCTTCCAGAATAGATGGTTGTCTATCGGCAAATAGTTATCAACTTTCCTCAACGACCCTCAGGTGAATATTATACATTTGTGACTTATATTATATGTTGTTTCAAAATCTCAGCACATGATCATTAACTTCTTGAAATGTCAATATGTCAGCTTGAAGTCCTAACTGAGTTGATACCACCGACGGAGGAGGAGGGTCAAGGTTTTGTGCATGAATTAGTCGTTTAGTATTCTCAAGACAACGAGATGTCCGATTTCATCGTGAGCCGAGATTGGGTATGTGGATTGAATATAATTTATTGATTACCGTTTTGTATAAGTTATCCTATTTTAATCATGTTAATAATTTATAATGTTGTTATTTGTGTAGGAGCACAGTCCAATTGATTGACGATCACCCTCGCCCTGAATATCACCTCCGCTGATGAGATATTTTTCTTCCCCGTCCAGACACCTTCTCCGTGGATCTCCTACACACAGTCATATTCATTATTTAGATAATTTGTATGTTCATATGATGGATGAAGTGGGCGTGTTATGACGAGAGTTGAGAGAGGAAGTGGGCGCACTATAGGAGGAGGTGTGGGTGCTACGACAAGAGTTGAGAGGCGAGGTAGCATATTTATGCCATGATGTAAAAGTGCTACGAGGCCATTTAGTAGACATTTAGGATAAGGTTACAACACTCTGAAGCAATATAGCAGACAATGAGGGGGTGACAGATGGAGTGATGGAGTGGGGGGTCACCCACAGTTGTGAACAAATGATTGTACATTAGAATCATTTTTTTATCAGTAGAATGGAAGAGAATGGCTTCGATGGGGATGTGAGAGGAGACAGAGAAAGAAAGGACGAAGAGGGTGGCTCCGATGACAAATGAGGTGGTGAGCCTCGAGGTGGATAGGGTGTCATCCCTGGGTAGATGATGTGTGCGAAACGGAGGGATGGCGAATAAGGAGAGGATGCCCATCATGATAGAGGGTAAGATGCGTGCTGTTGACATGCCGAAGCAAGTGGTCGGCAAGAGGCCGAGATTGCCGTCATACTATGTCATTTTTTTCCATCGCGGCTAAGGCGAAGAGAAGGATGTTCGTTGATGGGATGTACTCTAATCTCTTTCGAGAGGTAAACCATGCCAAGTGGAAAGCGTTCGAGACAGGGTGGAGAAGAATAATTCCCGGGTAAGTATTTTATGATTTAAGTATGCCACGCTAAATCATCTATTTTTATTTTAACATTTTTTTCTTTTTCTTTTTCTTTTTTTTAGAGCTAACTACACGATAGCTCAAAGGACAATATCATAAGTTTATAAGTTGTTTTGGGACATCACAACTTCGGGGACTTGGCTCGCCGACGATGTAAGTGTAATATCGCAATTGTTATTTATTATACATATATAATTTTTTGTTTATTAAACGAAAGAACTCCCTCTTTTTTTATTGGTGTTTTCTGTTGTTGCACATGGACCTAGCTATAGACCTAGCTATAGACCTATCAATAAATTGGTATTTTATGATATATTGTTCAATTAATTGTTTATTTAATTGTGATCCGTAAATTGTTCATTTAATTGTAACAAAAAAATGTAAATATTGTTCACATTTAACAGTAATACCATTACACATATGTCTAATTGTTATTTAGAGGAATCTAACTTGTACAAAATTGACGAGTATGTTATGTTGCTCTGTACCTACGCGATCAAGAAAACTCTTTAGTGGATGGTATTATAGACGTACGTGGATGTCCAGGACTACGATGTTCAACTTTGAGTGGAAACAAATTATTAAGTGGGAAAAATGGTCAGAACTTTCCACTCGGCTTCATTCGGTAAAGGAAATATAGTCTCAGTATACACTGCTTTCCAATAATCAGCCATATAATAAGGAAAGTATAAGGTTCTCACTACAAAGCCTCTGTACATAGTCACCGTGACTACACGCTTACATGAAAAACTCTCCAATTAAAATCGACACAAGTGCAGGTGTTATCACTGAAGTCCACCATGTATTCGAATTACGTGCACACTGCACGGAGAAGCGCAACTCATCCAGTGGTTCCATATTCAACTTCCTCACAACCTCTGTAGTTTTGAAGATTTTATCCTCATGAGCCGATGTAGCACATTCGTACAACTCTATGACTCCCTACGTTGGTCGTGAAACCACTGCTGCATCTTGTTACGAATGTTCTTAATCATTGCGAGAATTGGTAATTCTCTATCCTTCTTGAATAATACATTAAGAGACTTCGCATTGATTGAAGTTATCATGTTGTATCGACGTCCTGAAAAATATAACCATGCCCAATATTCAATCCCCATTTTTGTTAAATACTCCTATGCTGGAATGATTTATTTCCTATTTCAACCATAAACTTATTTCACTCTTAACATGGTAAGCTTTTGCCTCTTTCCTGAATAATGAAACGATGTATCTAGTACATGCAATATCCATGATGTGTCTCAAACAAAATTTAATGTTGTATCGACGTCCTGAAAAATATAACCATGCCCAATATTCAATCCCCATTTTTGTTAAATACTCCTATGCTGGAATGATTTATTTCCTATTTCAACCATAAACTTATTTCACTCTTAACATGGTAAGCTTTTGCCTCTTTCCTGAATAATGAAACGATGTATATAGTACATGCAATATCCATGATGTGTCTCAAAAAAAATTTAGCGATACCATTTATTATAGACGGTCCACAATCAATTACAAAGGCTAGGTCATCGACTTCCCAGTACTCCCCTCAACTTCTTAAAGAACCAGTGCATCGACAGATCATTTTTGCTATCGACTATGCAGAATGCAAGAGGGTAAATTTGGATTTGGCATCATGACATGTAGCAATATTCAAGTTACTTTCGTATCTAGTATTCAGAGTTGTACCGTCAACTAGAATTAGGGTTGCATCGTATTTCGAAATCCCCGAATGTCCAAGAGCCATGGAGAAAAACTTGAAGTAATACTCGCCCTTCGTCTAAATAAAATATGCCAAGCCAAGATTAGTTGTTCCCCGTGATATGGAAATACTTAGTCAATTTAGCATAACTCTTCTCGGTCGAGTCCATTAAATCCTCCAACTTCTTTGGCCTTCCAGACGTTTTGGTAGCTCATGACCACTTCATACTCTTGATGGACGCTGTTAATGATGTCCAAAGTTCTATAGATCATCTGTGGGTCCTGATAAACACGCTCAGGCTGGCATGTGATCATTTCGATGAATTCCACTTCGCAAGTATGTTTTCATGTATACTTACGAACTATAAATAACTCATTCGTGTCTATCTTCGTCGCTCGCAAACGCAACTTTTTTTATCTTCCAGAACCATATTTAGCATTATCAAGAGCAAAAATAAGAACATCTATAAAATTTCTATTTTGACCATCGAAAATAGAGAGTTTACACAAAACATGTACTAAAAAACATTGTGTACGGAGAAATTCTTTCGTTCATACATCCGAAGAACTATAACCTTCTCATGAGTAGTTTTGATATTGTCATATTTTCTCCCACCTTGTCTGAGATCAAATTGAATCTGCTTCTTTAGCGACACACCTTCTGACAAAGGTTTTTACTCTAGCTTGATCAATCAATAATCTATTTTCACTTGTGATTATAACTTCAACTAGAAGGATGTATATAAGTTCTCTTGGAATAAATTTCTCAATCATATGTTCGTGTAGAGAAAGTAAAAGGTACTAGTGCTGGATTGAGTGATGCTGCTCTTTTGGCCATGATACTATTTACGCATATTTTTATTTATTTGTAGCATTTTATTCGTTAGATTTTAGATACGTACAAATTTCTCTAATAACATTTCCCCCATCAATTACTGAATTTTGACATGAACATTTTCATTTTTTTTTGGTTTTATTCTCTTTCTCAATGTAACCAATTTTTTAAAGTACATGTAAACTATGAATTGTATATGTTTGGTGTTGGCTGATAAGTGTGTTTTACATACTTATTTAGGTTACAAAACATGGATAGTTGTTGGAAAATATATTGGAATATGACTTAATTCTATATAAATTATGTTTTGTAGGATAACATTGATGGACATGGTGGAATTTAGGAAAAACAAGCAAAAATGACTAAAATTGAAGAAAATCAAAGTTCAAGGATCAAAGTGCAAATATTTGAAAGATGACCTGGAAAAAGAAACGAATATGTGAAAGAGTCAAAGACCAATTTAATGAAGACATGAAGTACTGGATGAAGAAATAGAAAGAGATCAAGAAACGAGAAAACAGAGTTCGGGGATCAAAACGCAAAGAATGAAATTCTACTTGAACTATGCGATATCATAGTTCTTTAAGCCATGCGGTCGCATGGTGTGATGCAGGGTCTTCGGAAGCTGAAATTGGTTTTGAACTATGTTATAGCATGAAAATGTACTATGTGATTGTATAGTGTATTTTCGGAGGAAAAAATTTGGTTTTCTTATATGATTCCAACTCTTATGTAAACAAATCTTGGGACGTCTTTTAAAGACCTAAGACTGTCTCGAAGTGGTCACCATACATTACAACACATTCTAAGAGATTCTGGGAGCAGAAAGGAGGCAAGAAACACGAAGAATGATTCCAAGACACACAAATTCAATTCAAAATTTATTTGGGTGATGTCGATTCTTCAATATTTTTTTGTTTTCTTCTTCATAACATGTTAGTCTAGATTTATTTGTGTTAGGAGAATGATGAACCTTGTAATATGAGTTTTTAATATTTAGTTTTACATATTTGATAATGAAAACACGTTTTTGGATATTGAGTGATTTATGAGATTTTCTTTTCTCCACAATTATTGTGCACGGTAGTTGTGTGAATTTGGTAGCTTATTTTATGCATTTGAAAGAAATAAAATATGTTCGACATAGTGTAAATCGTCATATGGTCTGATAGTGAATAGAAATATTCTGCTTGCTCTATGTGCATTCTTGTATGTTCGTATCCATCATAAAAAAATAGTCGGGTATGATATGAGAGTATGTTTAATATTACTCGAGAGAGATTGTTAAATAGAATATGAACATTGATTCGTTAAAATTTAATTGTGTTGTCAACGTAAAAAACTAAGGTTAAAAGGATTACTACATGGGAATTCGGGATCCTAGTGCACTTGTCATTCATTAAAACACATTAACTTGCATTCAACATAATTTGCATTTAATTTAGTTAATTTATTCATAATTGCATAAGTAGAGTAATTTAGATATAATTTAGTCACACATACATCATACTATTCTTGTTTTGGTTAAGTTCACGATAATTAAAAATGAGCTAAATCGATCTCTGTGGGACGATATTTGGACCCAAATTCACTTTATTACTTGTTAACGAACCGTAACTTGCGGTGATTTTAATTCGAAAGATATTTTCGTGAACAAGTTTTTTTAGCCGCTGTCGGGGTTTGTATTGGAGTTTAATTTCATTTATCGTGGCACTAATTTGAACTTCCACTTGTATTCTTGTATTTTAATTAGTTTATTTTTTCCATTTTAGTTTGGTTTTTTTTCTCTCTTTTTCAAGATATAAAAAAAGATAAAAAAAATAATGGGATAAAGTATGACTATGAGTGATTTCAACAAAATGCTCGTAAGTGATTTCATCATAAAACAACAACAATTGATAGCTCAAGAAATTGATGAGGGAGATATGTTTGTGAGAGATTTCATTGCAGGACATCAACTAAGATATATAAAAGTGAAATGTGAACTTGATGAAACTGTCCTGGGTGACTTGCCCGTTGCATTATTTCTCTCACAAAAATTTGATGAGGGTGATTTGCCTATACGATTATTTCTTCCACGGATTATTAGTGAACACCAATTAAGAGAATCAGATCTACCGAACTTCCAACAAATACAATAAGAGGATGAGACTTTCCATGAAGATGTCATTATTTATTTGCCAAAAGTTTTGGATTCAAACGTTGAACTCGAGAAAGTTTCATTGAAAGAAGAAGAGCATGAAAAGATCGAGAAATTAATTATAACACGCTAAAAAGAATATGTAGCATTCAAAGAAGAGGAAATTAGTATGCAATCCCTCGACGTTTTCATTTGCTCAAAAATTGAATTTGAATTTAAACCATATGAGGAGGTTGAGGAGTACATTATTGAGTTCGAAATGAGTGATGAGAAGAAGTCATACTACTTGGAGCAAGGAAATGTTAAAATTTGGAGAAAAGTTGTAATATGGAACAAAGTCAAATTGAGCTAGCTAATCAGGGCCTCCAAATCCATATTCAAAGTGTCATAAAACATTTGTGCAAAAGTCGAGCTTGAGACTATAAATCGAGCGCTTAATGGGAGGCAACCCATTTTTCTATCCCTTTTTTTCCTTATTTTGATTAACTATTTCATTACAAGTAGTTTTAGGGATTGCATTAATTTAGAAATTCATGCATTTAAATTATTTCTAACACATTTTAGGCAGTACTTTAGTAACTTAGGCATCTTTACTTATGTGATATGCATTCTTAAGGTTGCATATAGATTTCAATCTTCTTAATGTTAGAAGATAAGAATTTTTCTTGGAGTGAATCCATTACAAATATTTAACACTTATTTGCTATCATTAATATTTATTTTGAATTCTTGAAACAGAAAATTGAAGTCTAGCAACAAAGAAAAGTGGTGATTGTCATGACGTTTACCAACCGGACCAGCCTGATCCTTCTACCTATCTGCATCTATCCTCAAGGAGTTTCTAATCCTCACTACTTTAGTTTGATTATTTTTGCTCTTACATTGAGGACAATGTTTTGTATAAGTTTGGGGGTAACAGAATTTTCATGACACATTTGTCATTCATCAATATTTTTGTATGATTTATTTTTTTTTGTGATTGTTCGTGTGCAAAATTTTTTTGTAGTTTTTATTTATTTTCTAGTATTTGCTCATTGTTTTGTATGCTTGTATGGGTTTGATGACCTTGCCGACAATGATGTTGAATATGGAATAAGTATGGACTATGAATGATGGAAATATTGCATGATTAGATTAGCCAACACTTGTTTATATGAAACTGGACATTCTTTGTGCACGACACTCATGTTTTTCACATTAAGTTGGTGATTTGGCTCATTACTTAGAGAAGAGTTGAACATAGTAAGTTAAACCCGAATAACCTTTATTATAATAATCCATAATCCATTTATAAAGTAGTTTGGAGGTGGTTGAGCTGTTACAAGGGAACATTTAGATGAGTAGGAGTTCCGTGCATGAAATTATCTTATGTGGATTGTCTAAAACCAATGAGACGCAAACGACGTGAAAGTCTTAAGTTGGAGGTTGGTTTTAGAGGTTGAATATCTAAAAGAAAAGGGACATAACATTAGTCTACGCGTGAATAAAATCATCTTTTCGAGCCTGTATAATTCGAGTGAATAAGCCTGTAAGGGTTTAAAACCTGATACCCTATGGTCATCTGACTTGAGAGTCGTTGACCTAAAACTCGCTACATAGGTTATATAGAAAGCAAATGAGAAGATGCTTGGAAAATAATAATAATAATAATAATTGAGAAAAGTATAATTACATTGATTAAGTCCCAAGATTTGGTTGATAGAACTAAACCTTTAATGCAAGGCAAGTAGCCTAGTCTAGTCTTAAAGGTTGAGGTAGTAAAAAATATAGTAGAATCTCAACTTGTTGAAGTGTGAACTTGTGATAGTAAGATCCATCCAAGCTAAGAGAGGATAATGAGTAGAATTAAATGAGTTCAATCTAGGATGAATCCCGAAAAAATTGAGTGAAAAGAATAAGTTTGGGAATGTGTATTTCTCGAACGAAGAAATGAAATATTTGACAACTACATGTTAGGAGTTGTGCCAATCATGAGCTTGATGTGTTTACATGAGTTTACACACACGCCAAGTTATGCCTATAATAGGTAGAGATTGATTTGATTTTGCACTGTTGAAACTGTTCATTATGTTGATTACTAAATTCCAATCCTGAGAAATGACGGATTGTTAAATTACGTTTTGTGTAGAGTTAAGCTACAGTTTTGTTAAAGACAAACAATAGTTCAAGTTTGGGAGTTTGATAAGTGCATTTTACACACTTATTTAGGCCACAAAACATGGATAGTTGTTAGAAAATATATTGAAATATGGTTTAATTTTATGTAAATTATGTTTTGTAGGATAACATTGATGGACATGGTGGAATTTAAGAAAAATAAGCGAAAAGGGACTAAAATGGAAGAACACCAAAGTTTAGGGACCAAAGTGAAAATAGACAAAAGATAACCCTAAAGAAGAAACGAAAATATGAAAGAGTTGAAAACCAATTTAATGAAGATATGAAGTGCTGGAAGAAGAAGAAGAAATAAGAAAAGAGATCAAAAAACGAGAAAACGGAGTTCGGAGACCAAAACGCAAAGAATGAAAATCTACTTAAATATGCTATAGCATAGTTCTTTTAGCCATGCTGTCGTATGGTGTGATGCAGGATATTCCGAAGCTAAAATTGGTTGAGCTATGCTATAGCATGAAAATGTACTATGCAATAGTATAGTGTATTTTGAGAGGAAAAATCCAGATTTTCTTATATGATTTCAACTCTTATGAAAACAAATTTTGGGACGTCTTTTAAAGACCTAAGACCTTCCAGAAGTGGTCACCACACATTACAATAGATTTTAAGATATTTTGGGAGCATAAAAGGAGGCAAGAAACCCGAAGATCGATTCCAAGACACGAAGATTCAATTCAAGATTTATTTGGGCGATGTCGATTCTTCAATATTTCTTTTGTTTTCGTTTTCATAATATGTTAGGCTAAATTTATTTGTATTAGGAGAACGATGAACCTTGTAATATTAGATTTTAATATTTTATTTTACATATTTTATATTGAAAACACGTTTTTGGATATTGAATGATTTTTATGATTTCCTTTTCTCCACAATTATTGTGCACGGTAGTTGTGTGAATTTGACGGCTTATTTTATGCATTCGAAAGAAGAAAAATAGGTTCGACATAGTGTAAATCGTCATAGGACCTGATAGGGGATATAAATATACCACTATGCTCTATATGAATATTTAAGTGTTTATAAAAATTCATGTATTTTTGTATGTTCGTATCCATCATAGAAATATAATCGGGTCATATATGAGAGTAGATTTAACATTACTCGAAGGAGATTGTTAAATAGAATAGAAACATTGATTCGTCAAAATTCAATCATGTTGTCAAAATAAAGAACTAACGTTAAAAATGATTATTACATGGAAATTCGGGATCCTAGTGCGCTTGTCATTCATTAAAACACATTAACTTGCATGCAATATAATTTGCATTTAATTTAATTAATTTATTCATAATTGCATAAGTAGATAAATTTAGATATAATTTAGTCACAAACACATCATAGTATTCTTGTTTTGGTTAAAGTTACGATAATTAAAATTGAACTAAATCAATATCTGTGGGATGGTACTTGAACTCAAATCCATTTTATTACTTGTTAACGAGAACCGTACACTTGCAGTGGCTTTATTCAAAAGATATTTTCAGTGAACATTGGCAGTCCTTGGAGCAGACTTACGGGCCCAAACTGCGTATTGGGCAATGTACTACACGACGGGAGGTAAAATAATTTTTACTTTGTTTGTTAATTATTAGCTGGACAGTTTGTTGATAATATTTCCTTTCCAATCTGATTTGCTGAGGTTTTAAAATTAGCATTGTATTTGTATTTTTAATCTATGGTTAGTTCTGTATATCTAATTGTAATGTCACTTGCACTTCTAATTTCAACAACGTCGCGTTGTAGTTTATGTCTGTTGGAATTGAAAGGTTGAATGATTAAGTACAGTCAAAAGGAATAATCTTTTGGTTTATGAGTAATGTAAAAGAAGGCCAGTTAATATAAATGTTTTAAATTTAGGCACCAACCTCTTGATACTGCATTTAGTTGCTTCTCTTTTTCTTATTTGAGTTCTGTTCTATAGATCGTTCACTTATTTGAATTCTGAAGAAAGCAGGTTGTTCACCTGAGGAAGACTTACTCCTAAGTCAGGCATATCATTAAAATCTGATTAATGTTTGTTTTATCAGAGTGCTTAGCAACGTTCTTTGTACAGCCAATGGTAGCATGTTTGATATGGAGAATTGGATAGAATGGATAGTATTATAAATGTAATAAGCTGAAGTTTTGTTCATTTTATTGTTTAATCATACCCAAAAAAGCTTACTAAAATACACCAAGACTTTTTTGAGATATTGTTTGATAAATTGCTTCTCCTTTTCATTTGTCTTTTTCATTTGATTATCTTTATTTGTGAATTTATCATTAAACATTCTGTATAAAAATGACATATTCGTAAAAGATAAGAAACTTCACCTAATTTTTACTACGCTGTAGAAGTCTATGAAATTTAGTGGATACATTAATTTGGGATACAGACCCGTAACGTGGTTTGTAGGCTCATAAGATATTTGGCAACATGTGGACTGATATTGCAAAGGTGGTTTCATGCAGGTAATAATATAATTCGAGAATTTTCTCAGTATTTTGTTGGATTTCATGAGAAATAGTTTTTATAATAAATATATACATCCTATGTTACTCTTCTCGTACAGAACTGACTATGCTATAAAGAATCGGTTCACAACTTTGTGTAAGAAGAAAGCAAAGCATGAAGCCTTGGCAAAAGAAAACAAAGCTTCATACATCAACCTAAACAACAAAATGGTTATTTTTCCTAATGGATTCAACGCAGAGGAAGCATCTAAATAAGCAGCACCTCTTAAGAACATGATGTAGACTGATTTAACCCTTTCCAGAAAATGTTATTGAAATCAAAATTCAACAAAACAACATTTTTTTTTTTAGTTAGTAGGGCATACACCTCAAATCCTACTGATAATTTCCACAAGGAGAAAAAATAGTTATAAATAATGTAATCTTGAACTACATTTAGAGGGTGTTTGGTAGTGATTAAAATTAAATTTTTAGTAGATTGTGATAGAAGTTTTTTAAATGTGTTGTTGAAAAGTTTTGGGACCCATGAAATATGTGCTTAATATTGATTGTTTGACTTTGACTTGAATTAAAATCAGATTTTAATTTGGACCAAACATGGGCTCAATAGTCCAAACTCTTTAAAAACATTATTTATCCCCAACTCACAAATGTGGCTTGTGATTGAAGATCATCTTTAACTTCAGTCAGTGACTTGTATAAAAATCTCACATAGAAATCATACTGAACTCGATCTTTTGCCAAGTAAAGATTCGAGTCTAGCCTCTTTTGTGTTTAGTTATATCAAGTTTTCTTTTTCCCCTTTTCAAAACATTGGAGAGTTGAAGAAGCTGGTAGAGGAAGGCAAAGTGATGCGGACATCATTTTATAATATGGGATTTTTCATCATCATCATCATCATCATTGAGTTTGTAGTAGTAGTTTGGCCATACCCACCACTAGTAAGTTAAATTTTTACTATTTATTGGACTTTTTCATTGTAGTTGAATTAGTTGATGGATGAATGAAAATTATTGACATTGGCTTGTTGCCCACTTTTTCTCCCCCGACGTCCCTCTTTCTCCTCTACGTGCTCACTCTCTTCCTTTTCTCTTCGTTTTCTTGCTGTAGCTCTGTTACTCATTTCTTTCTCTAATTCATCATTCATCAAATTGGTATCAGAGCTAAACATGAATTCAACAATCAAATTGAACATACACACGACTAAATTTCTCGGCAGCCACCCACCAAAATTCGCCACTGAATTCATCGCTTAGCATCATATTCATCGCACTTCAAACCTGCTACTACAGAATCCAAAACCTCTACCATTCTTCCACAACATACTTCAACAGCGCTATCAATTTCACACAAGCGATCAAACAATCACCGCTATAGGCCACTATCTAAATCTTAAACCCAACATACTATCCGCCTACAACAATAAGGTTCAGCATCAACTATTGACGAAATCATAATCGACCGAACCTTTAACCACACCCTACTCATCAACTTGACCGCACCAAACCCGCGACCGACATCAATAATAGTAACTCCAACTCTCACCACCCGTCGCCCCTCCCAGTCACCAATAAATCTGCATCGCCTATATTTCGGAAAACCATCTCGCGCATAAGAAACCCCCATCTCGCATCACTACCTAATTGAAACAGCCGCAATAAACCACAAAACCTACCTTCGCCCTAACCGCTCACTGCAAAACCTTCTACCGCCGTCAACAACTAATTCCATAGTCATAGACGCCGGCTCGACGTTATAAAAAAAATTACAAAGGAGCAGTCGCACAACCAAGAAGAAGAAGAAGCGGGAGGAGGTGAGGAAAATTGGTGACATCCTCCATATTTTGTGCCTCAATTGTGGCCTGGTTTTTTTTTTTTTTTTTAAAGAATAGGGTTAACTTGATTTTCACATGGGCTCGGTTTTGGGCCTTGTAATTTTTTTTTTTCTTTTAGTTTAAATTTGGGCCTCAGTTTTGTCAAGTTAATTTGATTGGTATAATTGGGCCTCGGTTTGAGCCCCTATTTTTGTAATTTACTTTTTGTTTAAAAAAAAAAAAGAAAAAAAGTGTGAAAAAAAAGTTAAAAAAAAGATAGTTAAAAAAAATAGTGTGGAAAAAAAGTGTGAAATAAAAAGTGAAAAAAAAGAACAGAAAAGAAAATAGAGAATAGTTTCTAATATTATTTGCAGTTTTGTCCAATTGATTTGACATAGCTACTTCAACGAACAAATGAGAGTTTCTGTTTTATTTATCATTGGTTTTTATTACTGTTTATTTTAAAAATTGTATCGATCAATTTCTTTGTGCGATGTTATTCTAATTTTACTTAAAGTTCATGTGGCCGAATCACTTGACTTGTTAAATTCTTATAATTTTACCTAAGGTTCGCGTGACCGAATCCCTTACTTGTCAAATTCCCATTTTACCCGACTTATTTTACGTGATCAAATTTTTGACTAGTATTTGACCACTGCTTTGTAATTTAACGTGTATCAACAGTATTAGCTTATCATATTTAGATTTACATAATCCAAAAAAAAATTGTTAAATGTTCAAGTTGTTCTTTTCCTTTGCTTGCTCTTATTGTTCATTAATTTCTCCATTGCACGTTATTTAATTGCTAATACAGTGTGCATAGTGCGTAGTAGTCGTCTTGTCACTTTTAGTTTCAATACCTTAACTATGGACTCCTCGCAATTTGATGTACTCACCCGTTAAATAGTAGCTATTCTAATCCAATGACTGCTACTCTTGAAGAGAGTAGGAGCCTAGCTGCTAGTCTTAATAATTTTAAGAAAATCCTTTATTTGACTAATATTGATAATTCTGCAGTGTCCCATAATAGCCACTATCATTGTCGACAAGGTGATCAAAATATTTTCGACACGATCGTAGGGATGTGGATCGGGTTCATGAGCGAGAACGAGGCCATGATCTTTACGGTATTCATTCTCTTCCATGTCATAAAGAGCGTTCCTTTAGAAACATTAAAGTAGATGCTTCTACTTTCAATGGTTGCTTAGGTTTTGAAGTTTTTACACAATGGACCGCCCTTAAACAATAGAATCGGTTAGTGACCGAGTATATTGCTCAATTTGAGGAATTTCCAATGAAATGTCATGTCATTGAGGATGAGACATTGACTTTGTTTAGACAAAGTTTAAGAGATTATCTTAGGCATGGGCTTTTCCTTCTAGGTGTCACTACTCTTGATCATGCTTACTCTTGAGCCCGAGATTATGAGTTGATTACCGCTATTCCTTATGAAAAGGATGGTGACAACCATACATTTATCTCATCAGTGCTACTTTCTCTTAAGTATATCAAGAGATCTTCACCATCTAATGTTCCTCTTGTGTTCAAAAATAAGGGTACAATTTCTGAAGTTCCAATTATTTCTTCTCACTTGTAGTGCTTCAACTATAAGGACTTTGGAACATCTCTTCCAAATGTCCTAGTCGAGCATTAGTCACTGAAGAACGAAAGAATATAATAGATGAGGGGTTAGAAGATCCAATCTATGAACCTAAACTTGAAGAATTTGATGATTTGGATGATAGTGAGAACACATCCTTAGGTAGTATTCGGACTTTTCCTATGAATCTAGGTATTATACCCCTTGGTCCCGATACCTCTAAGTCAAGTGTTGTATGTCGTACCTCTATCCATCCCAAAGGTGCTATTGATTTGTGTAATCATTCCATTTTCAAGGAAAAACTTGGTAATTGGGATTTGATCGTCCCAATAGTTCACATTATATATCAAAATTCTATGAGTCGGCCAATAAATATGAGTCCTTTTGAATTTATTCATGGTTATGAGTCCATGAAGACTTTAGACTTTATCCTCATGTCCCCACGTGCTAGTGTGTCGATGTCAACTGATGCATTAGTAAATCATTTTCATGATTTGCATATTGAGATCAATAAACGACTTGAAGCAAATAATGCATCATATAAACTTCAAGATGATATGTATAAACGACATTTTGAATTTAATATTGGGAATTATGTTATATTGCAAGCTCGTAGTGCTGGTACTTTTAAAATTTTAAAGCATGTTGGTCCATTTGCACATGTCATTGATCTTTTATCACATTTTGGCTACCACTCTACTTTAGATATTGAGGATTTCATTACTTACAAACACCGTTTCAATTACTTTGATAATCATTTTCTATGTTGTTTATTAATTCTATGGTGAAATCTCAATCCATCCTGCATCATACACCTAAAGTGATTCACAGTTGACCAAATAATCCTTCCTCTTCTTTATTCTTATCTNTACAAACACCGTTTCAATTCCTTTGATGGTCCTTTTCTATTTAGCTCTGTGGAACCCCAACCTATCTATATTGATATTTCTACTTCAATACCATGTGTCACAGCACGCAAAGATACAATTGATGTTATTTTAGATGAACATGTTGTATTGACCAATGATGACAAAATTCAGTACTTCCTTGTTTGTTGGATAGACCCACCTGATTCTTATTGTCCATGGATTCTCAGTAAGAAACTTCAACGGCGTGACCTAGATTCATTCGAACTTCGTAGGAGTTAACAAGATCTTCCTTCGCCCATGTCATCATGGGATCATATTATTGGGGATAATTTGCAATTGGCGTTGGCATCATTTGTTGAGTTTCGATATTTGGTTCTTATGAAAGATCGTCCCCCGTGATAGAAGTTTATCCACTCGATAGGATAGAGTTTTCTCCCACCCCGGATAGTTGATGCGGACATCATTTTTATATTTTGGAATATTTCATTAATTATGTTTTTTTATTATTTGGCTTGTAGTAGTGGGTTGGTCCAAGTCCGCCACTAGTAGGTTAAGTTTTTACTATTTGTTGGACTTTTTCATTGTAGTTGAATTAATTGATGGATGAATGAAAATTATTCACGTTGGCTTGTTGCCCACTTTTCCTCCCCCGCCTTCTCCATTTTTCTCCTCTAATTGCTCACCCTCTTCCTTTTCTCTTCATTTTCTTGCTGTAATTCTGTTACTCATTTCTCCTCTAATTCATCCTACATCACAAAGTAAAATATATAGGCTCGTCAAAGGGTACCTGCTTCAACAATCAAAAGGGTCCATGTTGTTCATCTATTAGCTGCCGTTGAGACCGAGTGGTCTTTCTCTTTTCATTTGTCACTACTCTGTTCAAGGAGTGAAGTAACAATGCAACAATATTCTCTTTGGTCTTGTTATCTTCAGAGAGCTCGGTATTGGGATTGTACCGTATAGTCCTCTTGGACTATGCTTCCTTGCATCCGGTCCCAAATTTATTGAGAATTTTTTGGAGGGTAACTTTCGTAAGGTTAGTACTTTGAGCACATTTCATAATTTCATGCTCTTGAGAGCATTTTAATTTTGCATACACAATTCAAATTTTGACAGGGATTTCCAAGGTTCAAACCAGAAAATCCTAAAAAGAACAAGCAAATATACCTACATATTTGTGAAATGGTAGCAAGAAAAAGATGCACCCCTGCCCAATTGGCATTGGCTTGGATTCATCAACAGGGAGAAAACGTTTGTCCATACCATGCACCACCAAGATTGAGAACTTAAACCAGAACATTGGGGCATTATCAATGGAATTGACAGCATATGAAAAGGTTGAGCTGGAGTCCTAAGCTGTAGCTGATGCAGTTAAAGGGGACATAAATGCTTTTATGAATAATACCTGGATTAATTCAAAGACACCCCAATTATCACAATGGATTGCAGAGTAAAAGATTTTCATTTCCCTTTTGACAGCAAGATCTGTTGAACTTGTGATTTACCTAAATCCAAACCTGATTTTCCTCGGTGCATTATGTAATATCAATTTACAATAATTCACTAGAAAATTGAATCTATCCTTTTGATCTTCATCTTCAAGATGGTTATGATCCATTTTTGGAACTCACTTGAAGTTCTAGGAAGAAGATATCATTAGTGATCAAGCACTTGAATTCAAAATGGGAAAGTTCAAGTATAGCACATGGCCAGCATATGCTCTTCCTCTACAATATGAAATCGGAGAAAATTGCTTCATCCAAAAGATGGAATTCAAATGAGTATCATTACTGCAGGAGAGGTTTATGTCGTTGTGGAAAGTCTTTCGACTTTTCTCCTAAGGTCTGAAGCTTCTTGCTGCAACATTGCTTTCTTCAGTTTGGGAGTAGTCTCTTTATTTATTTTTTTATTATATTCCTTTCCAGCTATGATTGGTTCTCCTGTATTTAGGTGGAGATGTTTGGAGCAGCTCCTGATGTAACTTTATGAAACTTTATAAAACTAGAAAACCTAATTATTTTATTTCCAAGATCCTTCATGTCAAATCACCAAGAAAATTAATAATGCAGAACATATCTTAATTCTTTGGAAATGATTCTTTAATACTGAATCTTGATTATTGGCTCTTTTGGTTTTTGATCTTGATTTTTACTTTTTGCTCCATAATCTTCTTTGTCTTGTTCTTCAATTTAATTTCTCTAATCCTTCTTCTTGATTCATGATTGTAGGTTTTTGGATCTTTCTCTTCAATATGTTTTATCTTGTATTCTTGTGTTGATGGAATTGGAGATCATAACCCTATATATAGTTTCCATATGTATTTGGCTCATCATCAAATAGAACCCTAATGGATCCGGTCTCTACACATATAATCCAGCCTGTACTTTATTTAGATACCATAAGCCCAACAATTTAATTCTATACTAGATCATTTTAATTGGATTCAACTTTAAGATAGTCTTATACACAATTAATTATATATGTAGGCCCACAATGCAAATTAATAAACTCAACAATCTCTCACTTGGGCCATATATGTTCCTGACGTGTGTGTATAAACTTATGACGTCAAAACTTTTGCTATCATAACAACAAATCTCAGAACAATCTCGTCCATTGATTATATCAATACAGAATCAAAGCGGTGTTCGTTACAAATATCATAACTAAACACATCAATGATCACGTATATCAACATAGTCAAATGACATTGATTAAGTGTAGATGTAGAACATGGAAATTACATGTAATGTGATCCAAACATGTCTATTTTCAATTGGTCTTACCTTATTCTTTAATGAGATCAACTATAAAACTTTAATTATAGTGGAACTGAACCGAATACTTTATTTTTGAAATAAATAGAATACCCATGGATAAAAATATGTCTTTAAAACAGATAATATCTCAATATAAACTCCCACTAAAATGGCATATCATCAAAAGATGCAACACCCATGTGAGTATTATGCTTATGAAAGACTTTGGGTGGTAGCCATTTAGTAAATGGATTCATGATTATGGAGTCTGTCAAATATGCTTTATAGTAACATAACCACTCTGAATTATTTCCTGGACAACTAGCAACTTAATGTCTATAAATTTTGACATCATCAAGCTTCTATTGGAATACAAGACTCATATTATTACAAAATAACTAAAGTGGTATTTCAAATCCATCCAAAATATGATAGTGACAATATTTTGCAATCATATACCATAGTCAGAATCAGAATATCCATGATCTCCAATTGGTCTAATTTTCCAAAATGTAATCATGTAATCCTTAGTTCTCTATAGATACCGAATAAACTAATGGCTACATTCTAAATTTCCATCCTATAGTTAATTAAATATCCGCCTAGCATTCCAACAATGAATGCTATATCCGAATGTGTGCAAACCTAAGTATACATTAAATTCCCAATTGCTAAAACATAGTGAATTTTACGTATTTTTCTTTATTTAAGTTTATCATTTGCGCATTAATTGAGGCTAAACTTGTTTTCCTTAGTAATATGGGGTATCACCTGATTTACATACTGTTATCAATTTGTATATATCGCAAGTATACGGATCGTAACAAGTAATATATTGGACCAATGAATCTGGATATAGTTCCCACGAGGACTATAATTTAACAATTGGTTAAATTATTCATAACTTTAATTTGATTGGAAACAAATAATAGTGTTTGTGATTACTATCTAATTATTCTAACACAAGTAAATTATCTAATGTACACAGTTTATCGAATTTGGAGTTTAAAGTGTGAATGTGGTGTCATAGGTAAAATATCGAATCAAAAACTTGTTTTATACTCTTTCCCACGCTTGTGTCCAATGTAGAATTTTATGGGCTTTAAAATTGGCAAAATACACGCCCTAAGTACACCCAGGCAGTGCACCATGGCGGCACAAAGACACAGTCGAGAGAAAAACTATACTGCACTTTCTTTAGTATTTTTATTATATCTTTATCTTCTGATATTCGATTGAGGTGATTTAAATTAGGTTGTCAAGATAACTCAAAGGGATACAATGTTATTGGAAATAGCTATTTTCCAATTCGAATGTTTACTAGGCCAACATTGGTTTCAATCTTCGACTGAAAATCTGGAACATCCTTGTGCGGTTGAAAATTGATTTGTGAGAATATTTTGGTCATATTTCACTCTTTTTCACTTCTAGTTGCATCCTTTTGAAACCCATCATTTCGAATCTTCATCATGAGTTTTGGCACAACTTTTTAATTTTTACACTTTAGTCCACAAACTTTGGATCTTGCCCTTTTTTTCGCAAATTTTCACTTTTTCCTTTCAATTCTACTTCCTTTCATCAAGTTTCACCTAATAAATGAAATATACAATAGATTAGGCTATAATTGTTCAAATGAATTATTAAGTGTCTATATTTTAAAGTTCAAATAAGTGTATAAAATACACTTATGAAACACCAAAAAACTTAAACATTTGTTTATTCTCAAATAAAATCATAACCTAACTTAACTAACACACAAACATGCAAAAGGTTTTGGTTAGATAACCTGCCATATTGTCTCAGGATTGAAATTATTGTATTAAATTTACAAATAGCTTCAAGGTCGCAATACCAAAGTCACTATATACTTTTCCAATGCAAAATTGATGTGTGTGTGAAGAATTAAGTAAAACACTATAAATTCATGAATTATTTCGATTCTCGACCCTCAATGATTAAATTTTTTTACTTTCACCATTCGTACGATTCACACAACCCAAACTTATTCTGTTCTTTTTTACTCTTTCCCATGTGTGATCCAAGGTTAAATATTTATACTAACTCCTCACCCTTTTTTGGTTTAGGTAGATCTTACTAATTGCAAGTCGATACTTCAACAAATAAGGATTCTCCAAATTTGGTTACTTCAACCTCCAAAACTCAACTAGGTTAATAATTCATTATCAAAGATATAGCTGCCTCAAATAAGTGTTTGGCGCTTAATCAAGGCATGCGATATGTAAATACATAATTTTTTTTCTTTTATCTTATATGCAGACTTCTCTCCATTAACCGTTCTAAATGGCCCTTGTAGTGAGTTTTAGGTCGATGACTTCCAAGTCAGATGAACATAGGGCACCAGGTTTTTAGATACCATTGCGGCTTAATCACTCTAGTAATAAAGGATACGAAAAGACTTTTCACAATGAGATAACTCTCTATCTCTCTCTCTCATAATTTGTGCAATGCCCCTCATTAAACATCATTTCTCAAAAATTGACCCCCAACTTTAGATAATTCACACAAGAATTTACACACATGGAACCCTCATTCATATTCATATCTCCATACAACAGTAAAATCACCCCAAACTAATCTAAATTTGGTGGAAGGATATATATTGTAGTAATTTTTTGGTTTAGCATTTACATTCTACTATTTCAACCTATTAAGCATATGAATCAACCATTACTATATAATGCTAAACTTAATTCATGTGAGCAAATATTATCAAGTTAGTTCATACATAATTCCAAATATATTTGCGAGCAAGGCTACCTTACTCACACAAGCACACAATAAACAAGAAAATCTTATTTTTTTTTTTTAATTTTAAATTTTTGAAATTTTTTTATATATAATAAAGAAATAGAAACACACAATCACATAAGAATAATAAAACTAAAAAAAAAAAACTCAATATTTTTTCACCCCAAACTCAAAGTAGACGTTGTCCTCAATATTTTAAAATCTAGTATATCACATATAGGAGTGGGGAAGAAAGGAAGAAGGTACTCCCCAAATTTTTAATCTGATATTTAAGGTGGCTTGTTGAATTAGTTTATTCCTTTCTTTTCTAAGCTACCTCTTGTTTGATATCCATATACCTTTAAAAAAATAAAAGAATACAAATATAAGAATTAAGTGACACTTTAAAATCAATAATGTGGCGTATATGATAACCAGATTTTTTTGACATCTCTGGAGCTTTGAAAAATGTGCCACATATCTTCCTTATTGTTTTTTACTCAAATATATGATTTTCGTTTAACAGACTAAATATTGATATGATGACCCTCTTATTAATAGAAACATGTATAAAACTAATGCACCTTAATAGAATATATGCAATACAAATATAAAAAGTATAATAAATAAAAGGTTAAGAAATTGTGTTGCACCTTAATAGATTTTCCACAGTTGTAGCAATTACACTTGAAAATCTTTGCATTCTTCTTCAAATGTTCCACAGAATGTTTCTTCTTCTTGATTTTATTGTTGGATTCCACCACATTAGCATTTGCTTGAGGTATGTGATTCCCAACATGCTTGTCCGAACTTCGGTTGTTTTCTTCAATCCTCAATGGGACCATAAGTTCTTCAATGTTCATCTCTTTGTGCTTGTGCTTGAGATGGTTCTTGAAATCCCTCCACATGAGTGGAAGTTTCTCGATAATTGTAGCCATTTGAAATTATTCACTTAGAGACGTATTCTCCTCGTGAATATCATGAAGAATAACCTGCAATTCTTGCACTTGATTGATGACTCTCTTTACATAAAACAGAAGATCGTTGAAATAAAAAAAAGAGTAGAAAAAGTTAAACCAAATAATAGTTTAATCGAAACAAAAGGGTCACTCCAACAACCAAAAGTTCGACTTAAGTTTGTTAGATAGATATGATGTATGGAGTGACAAACAAACACCCATAGAATCTTTATCAAACTTTTACTGGAATTTCGGCAGAGTAACGACAATGAAACTTCAAATGAATAGCTCCAAATGGATGTAAAGTCGAGGCAAGTGTTGAACGCTTTGTCCTTAAGCCGAATTTGCCCCACAAAGTGCCAAGGATTAATAGCAATCAACTCCTAAGATATAACTACTTCTTCTTATGTGAATAACACTTCAACACACAAAAACAATGAACCAGAATTTAGTTTATATACTCCTTAATGCAAAAATGAAGAAAACCAGAATTTTATGCAATATATTGCAAAATTTGGTTGAGAGGGNACTCCCAAGATACAACGACTTCATCTTGTGTAAGTAGCACTTCAACACACAAGAACAACGAATCAGAATTTGGTTTATGTACTCCTCAATGCAAAAATGAAGAAAACCAGAATTTTATGCAATATATTGCAAAATTTGGTTGAGAGGGAGAAGAGAATGTTATGCTATGATTGCATATCATTGGTATGTTGAAAAGGATGTCCCAAGGATCCTAAGTATAGAGTATGAGGAGTTGTGAACGAATTGTTGCGAGCCGAACCTCGCAACATTATGAACAAAAGAAACTCTTGCTGTCGCTAGCTTGTCGTTAACTTCTAACTCGAGCAATAAAAATAGAACCACCCTTGCCTGCGTGTCGCTCGAGCGATATGTGAGCGACATAGATAGTCACTTTTCTAGCAGTTTTTCCTCTATTTTCCTTCCAACTTTCGACCACAATTTATCATTCATCGGGAATTGGTTTCGAGATTCCAAATATATTACGGCAATCTACTCAACGAGTAGAACAAGTTAATTTATTTACATTTATAATTTGACCGTCGGATCAAGTTAAAATTTTTTTTGTCAAATTTGACTCTTCAAAGTTATAGTAAACCAAAATTTTGATTTCTTTAAACCAAATCCAACATGAATAAATCTGACTTGCAACAATTGGATTAATTTCTAACATAAGCATTGGAGGCCTGCTGTCCAAGCATCTTTGCAGGGCAAGATTGGCAATCCTGACCTGAAATATCCAGCATGCATCCAAAGCAGTTGGACCTGCACGTGGTGTTAAATTTTGCTCTTCACATTGCTCGAGCCATGGACCGTTTACACAAAAATGGAATTATACATGGAGAATTAAAACCTAGTATTTGAAGAGGCAGTGAGCTATATAAGATTTTATTCATCTATAATATTGTTATATTGTGTAGTTTGGAACAATTTTATTGTTTCAATGTAGATTCTAATATTTTGTTCACCAGGATTTCAAGTCGCGTTCGTTTTAAAGGTTAGTTTGAAGTGGTATTTTTATAACAAGTAGGTGAATAGATATCACAGTATGTTGTCATTTTTCCTTGAATATTGCTATTTGTACCAAGTGGGTTAACAAAACTAGTTGACAAAGTGAGGTGTAAGGTTGCGATTTTGTTAATGGATGGCTAAAATTTATTAAGAAAAACAATATTTTACATTTTTGTCTTTTTATATGTGTAATGTCTATTATACCCTTATTTTAATTTCCGCTTAGATAAAATTGGTATCAGAGCCTAGTAACGAAATTGAAGAAAATAACAAAAATAAAAATGAATAGAAAAAATAAAATGATTTTAGAAGAATTGCAAAATATTAATATATTAACTAATACTAAT
>CAIGRP010034971.1:0-13523 GCA_903798385.1 Fraxinus cuspidata
TGATAAAGGACTTTGAGAAATTGAGATTGGAAGTCATCACGCTGCCAACTCAGGCTGTAGCGAGAATAAAAGTATTTATGATTCAACCTACTCCTCGAGATCGAATCAAGGAAGCACAAATAAGGATCCATTCCTACAGAAAATTAAGGCTGATGTTGGTTCAAACAAACGTATAGGGATTGGAGTATCTGCAGATAACGCGCTAAATTTTAGAGGAAGGTTCTGTGTACCTAAATATAAAAGTATAAAAAACAAGTATAACTTTATACGAGTAAGGTGGGCATATGCTGCACATTTTGGCAGTTCGAAAATGTATCGAGATCTTCGAAATACATTTGGTGGAGAAATATGATGAGAGGAATTGGTTTGTTCGTAGAGAAATGTATATCTTTTAGCAGGTCAAGGCAGAACATCAAAGGCCATCAGGACTGTTGAAACAATTGGATATTCCAGAGTCTGCCCATTTTCTACCAATCATAGCAAATTTTAATATAGAACAACTCGCAAAATTATATATAAGATAGATAGTCATATTGCATCGAGTTTCAGTGACCATTGTTTCAGATAGAGACCCGCGTTTTACATCGAAATTTTGGAAAAGCTTACAAGGAGCCATGTGGACGAAATTAAAATTTAGTACTGCTTACCATCCACAGAGGGATGGACAATCGGAAAGAACGATTTAAACACTTGAAGAAGTGTTGAGGGCGTATGTTTTGGATCCTTCAGTAGTTGGAAACACAACTACCGTTAGTGGAGCTTGCTTACAACAATAGCTTTCAGGTCACTATAGGCATGGCTACATATGAAGTTCTTTATGATAGAAAGTGCAGATTCCCTGTCCATTGGAATGAGGTTGTAGAGAATAGAATTTTGGATCCTGAAATTCTGGAACGAACAGTTGAGGCGGTTGATAATATTAGAGCAAGCATAAAGACAATACAAGACCGACAGAAAAATTATGCTGATGATAGAAGAAAAGATTTGGAGTTTTAGGTGGGTGATAAAGTTTTTCTAAAAGTAGCACAAACGAAGGGAGTATTGAGATTTGGTAAGAAGTGAAAGTTGAGATCACGATATATTGGACCTTTTGAAATTCTTGAAAGGATTGGCGTTGTGGCTTATCAACTTGTCTTACCACCTGAACTTCCAGTACCGCATAATGTGTTTCATATTTCGATGCTTAGAAATTGTGTTCATGATCCAAATCATGTCGTAAGTTACCAAACTTTGGAAGTACAAAAAAACTAGTCATATGAAGAAATCTCAACGATGATTTTGGATAGAAAAGTGCAACAACTCAGAAATAGAAACGTTCCTCTGGTTAAGGTTCAATGGCGAAATCATGGACTAGACGAGTCAACTTGGGAAAATGAAGATGAGCTTAAAACCAAGTATCCAGAACTCTTCGATTAGCCAATATAATTTTCGAGGACGAAAAACATTTTAATGAGGGGAGATTGTAAAGTCAAGAGAATTCTATAAAATAGAATTAATTGTTTTCAATGCTATATTTTATAATTACCAAACTTTGGCAGTACAATAAGATCTCTCATACGAAGAAATCCCGACGATGATTTTCGATAGGAAAGTGCATCAACTCATAAATAGAGATGTTCCTTTAGTCAAGGTTCAATGGCGAAATCATGGACTAGACGAGTCAACTTGGAAAAATGAAGATGAGCTTAAAACCAAGTATCCAGAACTCTACGATTAGCCAATATAATTTTCGAGGACGAAAAATATTTTAATGAGGGGAGATTGTAAAGTCAAGAGAATTCTATAAAATAGAATTAATTGTTTTCAATGCTATATTATATATATTTTTTTAAGTTGAAGAACTATAGAGAAATAAGTTTTAAACTCTTATTTTTGGGGTCAAATAATTAAATTTTAATAGAGAGAGAATTAGTATACAAATTTTTGGGTTCATTTTGTAGCTCGTATCAAATAATGCACCTTGGACTCAAGAAATAATTATTTCAAATAAGTTATGCTCACATTATTGAGGTTGAAAGATATTATCTTAATTTGTTATGAATTAAATTAATATGGATTTAAAATCCTTCCAATCTAGCCACGTTTACTAGTTAAAATAGAGAAATATTTTTTTAGTTGATTATGATTTGACTTTGATGGAAAGATAAAATATATTTTTTCATTAGTATTTTTAGAAGATTTGAATTATATAATATATTATATTAAACACTTTCTTGGTATAGTACAAGGCACGTCGTGATTTGTGCCACCAAAAGAGTTAATTTTTTTATTAGAATTAATTAAGTTGCCTTTTAATTTCAAATGTTTGACAGGCACGTGTGAGTAATTTTAAACCAATTATATGGAAAATACGTGTAACAGAAGAATTAAATATGGTTACATGGGAATGATTGTTGTCTTTCTTAAAGAAGTATTCCAAGTTGGGAATAAAAAAATAAATGGTATTTTTTTATAGGGTGAAAACACGGCAACAGAAGCTTTTGGAAACTTGAATTTCTTGCTTTTCTTCTAACAATTCTTTTTATCAATCAAGGAAGGATTACGATGTGCAAGTGTTTGTCCCGTTTAATTTATTTTTCATGTTGATAAATATTATGCTAATAAACGTTATTATATGATACGATATGAAATGGTCGTTCAGTACCAAATATATGGTATATTATGAGCTCTTACCGATTTTCTAAAGATATGATATGACGATATGATATTTCTTTTACATGATTAATATTTTATTCGGGATTGCACAAATATTTGTATCCTACTCACCCATTTTCTACCCTGCCTCACAGGTTAGAACGGGGCATTGGTTGGCGGGTGATGAGGTGTAGTCGTGGTGCCAGGATTTTTGGAACTCAACAAAATATAATCTGGCGTAACAAGATTTTTTTTTTTTTAATTTCAACAATTTCTTATTTTTATTTTTTAAGGATTTTTATTTAGAAATTTAAAACAGGTTTTATTGGGTTATAAATTTAAAACTGTATTATACTTTATTAGTGGAATTAACATTTTATTATTTATCTAATAAATGCAATAGACATGGTTTTTAATATTTATTTGGTTATGAGATTTATCAATTAAATTGTGCTCGTTAATTTCATATATTTACACCGTTAAAGTTAAATGTTTTGGTAGCAATTTAAAAATTTAATTTTTGGTCGTTGCAATGTGGATCCCACACGACCATGAATATTAGATCTTCTCCACTTTTTCCAGCGATATCCAGCTTCTCCTCTCCTCCGTCATGCCCCAACACCTCTCCTGCTTAATCCTCACCCCTTACCCACTCTACCTCACATTTTTCCACACCCTACCCCTTACCCAATCAAAAGGAAATCGAAGAAGATTACAGACTTTATTACTAGTTTTAACTACCAAATCAACTTTCCATCATAAGGGCATTTGTAATAGTGAATTCCCTAAAATTCCCTGAAATCCTTGTTGGTTTGTGTGCCCATATAGTAAAGTTTTGTTGAAGTAAAAATAATAATATTCTTATATTAAAAAAAATTATTTCATTTATTGTATTTATTTATTGAGCATACAAATTAAAGTGCTTATGATCACTTATAATAGTATAAGTTGGGTACTTGCGTTGAGAAGTACAGTGTGTCACAACTTATATTTTGGCCATAAATAATTTGTTCACTACCTATGTACAAGGGTTGGCACCTTGTACCGAAAGTTTGTAGTGTTGTTCGATTCGCTATTCGAGTTTGTGATTTGTCCTTATCACAAAAATAGTTAGAGACGACACTAGTACACTTAGAGTGTATTGAACGGACCACATGTTGAGTTAAATTCTATAACATGACCGTGTGGAGGATTAAATTCCACTTAACCGCTGTATTTTCATCTAAATCCCGTGACGGGGTTATATATATGTAGCTTTATGTGATTTTAATGATTTTTTAATTCATCAATTGTGACATCAATTTGATTAGTCAAATATCTTGATGAGTTGGAAACATGAAAATGAGCGAAGTAGATAATATGAATTTGTGTTGGGAATCATCGGCCTAAAAATGGGTAGAGTGACTAATTGAGTATTTTCCATTGAACGGTTAAAATCTGAGCTCAATATTTAGTGATGATTAAATTTCGACATATGTGATTTATTCACAAGACCGTTGAAGAAAATGGTACTTAACTGAGTGAGAATAATTAAATAAGCTAAACAGACTTTTATGCTCGTACCTAATTATTGAATCTCGGATGGGGATAAAATACATATACAAGAGGTTAGAGAAAAGTATTACAGATTTATTTACTTTTGTGACCTTATATATTCTAAGAGTTCAATCTTTTGCCTTTAATGAAAAAACAAAGACTAATAATTAGATTGTGTGGTTTATGGTCAACTAGACATTATCTAATTATTGGAGTTTGAAAAAAATATGACCGATTAGATCTCTATAGTAGCTCTATAAAGTAATTGAACTTAATTACAGTAATTATAATAGTTTTGGACTTAATCGTAATAACGATAAAGTTTTGTACTTACTTGTAATTACTATAAAAGTTGTAAAATTAATTATAATTATAATTGAAGTTCTAAGACTACACATGTAATTAAATGTAAACTAATTGGATTTAAACCTTAATTAAAACTCATACTTGAATTTCAATTAAAACTCTTATTTGATATTGGAATTATTATTCTATATGAATTGGAACATCTTTTATCTCTATAAATAGAGATTAGGTGGATATAAAAATCCTACAAGAATCATAATATATAATTTCATAGTGTTCAAATTTGAAGAGAGAGAAAAAGTGAGAGAAAATAATATTTTCTTATTGTCTAATCCAAGAATTTGTTTCTTGATTTAATTAAAAGAAGGTATCCACCCACCAATGTAGTCTTAACTTTGGAGAATACCATAAAAGATTTTGAATTTTGAAGTATCAAGTTCTTGCAATTAAAAGATTGAAAACTCGTGAACCAAAAAGCTAAAAATTCGTGATTTAGATCCAATTTTAGAATCGATCATCGAATTTAGGTAAAAAAAACCGATTCCCTAATTTTTATTATAACATACGCGTGAACATTTTGACGATATTGTTTATTGAATTAAAGAAATTTTTAATTTCTTGATAATTTCACTTCCACGTTCCAACAATTCCCATCTTGATTTATAAGACAAGGTGGTTGGATGCGCAATTTTGGAAATTTTTGAAGAGCCTTGTGCCGGTGAAATGCTAATACAAAATGTTGAGGTGGAAACTAATACCACTAAAGGGTTTAGGAAGAGATTGAGGTTCAAGAGAATGTAAAACGTAGAAAGTATTTGGGGTTAGAAATTAATGAGTCGATTCACTTATTTGTTGAAGATGGGATAGAACTTGTTGAAAAACTTGCGAAGAATATGAATGAAAACAAGTTTGACATACATATGCTGTTAAAAGTAGGCAAAATTATAGATCCACATACAAAATTATTTTATTGGAAGAATGTGAAGCTTGAAAAAGAATTTGAGAAAAATAAAATTTAAAATAAATTGTGCCAAACAAATGCTTAATAATTTACTAATAAATTCATCTTGTGCACTTGTTTGAGCAATATTATTAAGCTTTTTTTTTCGTCAAAGTATTGAATTTTACTTAATTTACGTTAATTTTATTTCGTTTTATTGTTGGACCCATTTTAAGCAATTGGAAAAGAAAGAAGGATCAATTGGCCATTGAATGGAAGGTTTGGGACTAAATTGCATTAATGGGGAAAAATAAAGCTTTGGAGTGAAATATTATATTAAGTGGGCTTGGATCAAATTAACAAAGGAGAGAAATTAAATGTGCCTATTTAAATGTGCCTATTGCATAATTGGAATGGAATGAAATTGCTATAAAGACTCGTGTTGAGAAACGAAGGTGGGTGGTTGAATTTGGAAAAGAGTTGGATTCCTTTCTTGGACTCCTAATTGGCACGAAATTGGTGGGTTGGGGATTTAAAAAAGGGAATATATGCACCTAGAAAACGGAACGCAGAGAAGATACGCACAGAGAGGCAGAAGACACGCAGAACACGGCAGGAAAGAAGAAAAAAGTCTCCAAATTCTTGTACAAAAATCTATCGATCATTGTGCGAAAATTGGGAGATTAAACACGTTCCGTCAATTTTTGGTGAGTAGGTAAATTATTTTTGTATAAGGGTTACAATAAACCTAGTATTATGAAACTTTGACTTTCGAATCTTATTTATTTTTTACATTCAAAGCGTGTTTTCAATTCTTGAATAATTGACATAGATTTAATTTTCTCTATAATTATATGCGCAATAGTTGGATGAGTTTTGTGACTTATTTTAACTTCGAAAGATTGAAAATAAGTAAGTTATAGTGTTAATCATTGTAGAGTTTGATAATGAATGGAAATATATTGCTATATTTTGCGTGATTTTAACTATGCATAAATATTTAGCCCATGTTTGGTTCGGATTAAAATCTGATTTTAATCCAAGTCAAAGTCAAACAATTAATATCAACCACAACTTTCATGAGTCTCACAACTTTTCAACCACACATTCCAAAAACTTTTATAAAAATCTACTAAAACTCTGATTTTAATTTCCACCAAACACTCTCTTAATGGATTTTTATATGTTCGCATCCATCGTAGAAATGTAGTCGGGTCACGTGTAAGAATATGTTTAATTCTACTCGAGAGAGATTGTTAAACAAATTATGAATATTGATCTTCATAATTGAATCCTGTTGCCAAATTTACAAATTCCAGGATTAAAGAGGATTCGAAATCCTACTACGCTTTTCATTATCATATTTTAATAAAACATCATTTAATTATAATCTTACATTTATTTTAGCTAAAGTTAGGTCTTGCATTCATAAATAGAATATTTAACTTATAGGAAAAATCTCAAATTTCAATTGTGTCAGTTAAAGTTAAGTTAATACGAATTTAAATTAGTACAGTCTCTGTGGAACAATACTTGAACTCAAAATTCATTTTACTACTTGTTAATGAACCGTGCACTTACGGTATTTTAAATGAAGAATATTTTCGTGACATTCACCAAACAATCATATTGTGAGGAATGAACTACGAGAAGACGAGTATTTTTTTTATTTGCGTATTCCCTAACATAGAAGTAGATGCCACTATTTCAATAAATGCGAATAACAATGCCCCAATCCGATTGTAACATGTTTACTTGGCCAATTTCTGTACCCAAAAGATATGACTTCTTAAGAGTGATTTTAAGGATATAACAGAAGATAATGAATAATGGTATATCTCATTCATTCGATAATGGCCATATTTTGTACAGTATATTTAGTATGTGTAAATCCTATAATTAAGCCCTATGATACAGGATAAATTAAACTCTATGATACACGAGAAATTAAGGGCATTTTACAGGAAATATTACAGGAAAATAGCTCAATACTCCGCTAAATTAAAAGATCGAGTGATCGTTCATTGTTTCTTGGACCAACTAATCGGTGTGGCACCAAGGAACATGGCATAGGTTGTAGTTGATGTTCCCTCATCTAAGTTCCCCGCCCAATTAGAATAAGAAAGGCATGAAGTTGAGGAGATGACGCTTTTCTAATGAGAATCCCATGAGTATTAGAACCCTTTAGGTAGCGCAAAATATGCTTAACAGCATACCAATGAGTTGTTGATGGACAATGCATAAACTAAGAAAGCTTGTTGACTGCAAATGAGATATCTGGACGAGTTAAAGAAAGATGTTGCATTGATCCAAGTACTTGTCAGTATTGTTTAAAGTTGGACATTGGGCTGCTATCATGGATTTTGAGAGTTTCAGTTGGAGAGAGCAGAGAGGTAACTGGTTTGGAATCGAGCATGTTTGTTTTGACTAGAAGATCATGAATGTACTTCTTTTGTGACAGGAACAGACCATTAGGAGTGGAAATAGCTTCAACACCCAAAAAGTATTTGAGGGAGCCGAGATCCTTGAGAGAAAATCGAGTAGCCAATTGATGAATAAATGTTGTGATAGATGTAGAATCATTGCCCGTAATGATAATGTTGTCCACATATATCAGTAGAAAAATTGTAATTTTTCCTAATAAAGAGCTGTCTGACTTGGAGTTTATGAATCCTTGGATAATCAGGAATGCTCGAAGTTCATGATACAACTCTCCTGGGGCTTGTCAGTGACCAAAGATTGCTTTCTTAAGTTTGCAAACATGATGAGGGTATTGTGGATGAACAAATCCTTGAGGTTGTTGCATGAATACTTCATCTGAGAGGGTGCCCTGTAGAAAAGCATTAGTTACATCTAATTGTCGCAATGACCGCCAATGAGAAATAGCTTGACTTAAAACAAGTCAACCTGTTGTGGGTTTAATGACTGGACTAAAAGTATCCTTAAAATCAACTCCAAGTAGTTGATGGAATCCTTTGGCAACAAGGCATGCTTTGCAGTGGGCAATCGTTCCATCTAGATTTTGCTTAATTTCAAATATTTATTTACAACCGATAATATTTTGTCTGTATTTGGGTGGAACGAGACTCCAGGTAGAGCTATTTATGAGGGCATCATATTCTTTACTCATCCTTTCGGCATTGAGAAAAATTTTGAGCTTGGTAGAATGTAGATGGTTCTGTGAGACCAGTAGAATCAGAAAGGGTAGTATGCAGGTCAAATATTTTGTCTGGTTTGAAGATATTATGTTTAAACCGTGTAACAATTTGAGGCTTGTGTGGGAAATGTAGTGATGGTAAAGTAGATTATAAGGGCGATGATGAGTCAGAAACTTGTACCGTGTGAGAATCAGAGATGTTGGCATCCTGGACTTGAGAAGTAGAATTAGTCAAAATCTGCTGAGTGGAATCAATATCTCACTTTGAAATGAATTAAGAGCAGGTCAAGAATTAGTTGATGGTAGATTTTGATGTTGTGCTTGTACCATTTCGTGATTAATGGAGTTATTGGAGAGAAGTTCAGTAGATGAGTCAGGTTTATCTGTTTCGACTATTGTAGAAATATTCAAGGGTGTAAAGTAAGCAATGTATTTGCAGCAAGCCAATCAGAATAGGAGTCTTGGGAAATTCTCTTGGCTTGGAGAAAGATATTTTTGAATGGAAATTCTGTTTCAAGAAAAATAACATGTCGGGAAATAAAGGACTCATTGGTATAGGGGTCAAAGCATATATATGAATTATAATCAAGAGAATATCCAGTGAATACACATGGCTTTGAGCGAGGTTTTAATTTATGATATGTGTATGGGCGTAGCCACGGTTAGCACAAGCGGCCAAATACCCTAAGTTTGAGATAACTTGGGCTTTTGTGAAAAAAATTTCCAAAGGGAGATTGAAAATTCAAGATCATTGGAGGCATACGGTTAATGCGGTAGGTTACAATTTGAAAAGCAACTGACAAAAAAATGCAATGGCATAGAAGCTCGGTATAGGAGAATTAGACCCAACAATCTGACGATGTTTTCTTTCTGTTGAATATAGGGAGGTGACTTGAGGTGTTGAATGCCAAAGTTAGACAAGTGATGAGCTAAACTTTGATATTCACCCCTCCATCAGAATAAACAGCATTGATAGTCGTTTGAAAGAGATTTTCAACCATTTTTTATATCGCCCAAATATTGGAAGAACATTAGATTTTTGTTTTTGTCCACAAAAATAACATAGTAACTGAAATTATCAAATGAAATAAGTGGAGATGGACCCCGAATATCTGTGTATATAATTTCTAAAGGTGAATTACACGACACTGATGAAATACCAAATGATAACCTATGGATTTTATTACAAAAGCACGAGTCACAATGAGACTTAGCTAAATTTGACACTGGAAGGAATTAAGAGGAGACTATTTTTTGTTAATGGAAGTGGATGGATGACCAAGGCGGCAATGCCACATATAAGAAGGATCAGCAGTGAATGTGGTAAAAGCTGTTGGTGGTGCCTGTTGTGAAGATAGTGAAGATGGCCACTCATAAATATTGCCCTTATTCTGGCCTCAGCCCAAGGATGCCCCCGTGCTCAAATGCTTCACAAGAAAATAATTGGGAAAAATGGAGGTATTATTTTGCTTGCAAAATTGTGAGACGGATAATAGATTCTTTTTTATGTGGTTTGCACACAAAACATTATCAAGTCTAAAATAGATATTGAAGACATTAAGCTTAGAGGTATATGGGAGATAGGATCATAGGAATACCATTACCAACGCCAACCATAACATTTTCATTTCCTCTATATTCTGAATAGGCATGTAGGTTCTGCAAATCTGACGTAATATGATCAGATGCCCACGAATCTACAATCGAGTTTCCATGATGTAATGAATTTCGGATCACAAGATAATGACGATAATGAAATAAAGGTGAAGAGAACAAGAACACAAGAAGTTTAGAGGAAAAGAATCAACTATAATCAATAACTTTGTATTTACAAGATCAAGATTTCAATAATCACAATTGAAATCTAGGCTCTCAAAAGTGTTGTATGGATGTTTTCTTTCTTTTCTCTTAAGTGTATATGCATTACAATTCGTGCATATATATAGGTAAACCCTAGAGACAAGTTGTAGGAGAATAGTGTTCCAAACCACGTCAAAAACGAAAACGGGCTTGGGCCGAACAAGCTTGTCACTTGAGCGAGAGGTGGGTGACAACCCCTCGCTCGAGCTACTGGGCAGCGACAGATGGGCGACAAACTCTCGGATTGTTTTTCATCGGGCTCGCTCGAGTGTCCAGCTAGCGTCGGCTAGAGAAAATGCTACGACTTTCTCCTCCGATCCATAATTTTGATATTTTCAAGACCACTCCAATTTTGACTACAATACCCACTAGAATTTGGGTCAAACCATAACAAATCTCCACCTTAAACCAAATTTTAACACAAGGAACTCTAAATCACAACTCCATTAATAAACACCACTCCTCCTCTTGAAACAAGCCCCAATTGACTAAATCAATGAAAAACACCCACTAAATTCAAACAATGCTCAAACTTAGCAATAGGAAGTGGTCAACGTATCAGCAAAGATTATCACTGGTATCAACCTTGCTCACTACAATATCACCACGAGCAATCACATCACGCACAAAATGATACATCACATCAATGTGCTTAATCCTCTCGTGAAACATCCGATCCTTAATCAAGAAAATTGCACTCTAACCATCACAAAATAATGTAGACATCTACAAGTCGTCACTGATTTCACCAATCAATCCTCTTTGCCATATAGCCTCCTTACGTGCCTTTATAATGACCATGTATTCTGCTTTTGTTGTAGACAAAGCTACTGTATTTTGCAAAGTAGCTTTCCCGCTGATAGCACAGCCTCCAAGGGTAAACACATACCCTGAAAGTGATCTTCTCTTATCAAGATCTCATGCACAATCTGAATCCACATAACCGATGAATCCATCTGAATTTCTACCAAAATGCAAAGAAACATTTGAAGAGCCCCTCAAGTATTTGAAGATCCACTGCACTACTTTCCAATATTCCTTGCTAGGATTAGCCATGTATCTGCTAACTGCATGTGCCAAATTAGGTCTAGTACAAATCGTAGTATACATGAGCGAACCAACTGCACTGGAGTAAGGAACCAGAGACATGTAATCAATGGCTTCATCTGACTGTGGACACAAGTTAGATGATAGTTTGAAGTGGCAGCCAATTGAGTACTAACAGCCTTAACTTTCACCATGTTGAATCTTTCAAGCACCTTCTCAATGTACATCTTCTGACTTAAATACAATCTGCCAGCCTTTCTATCCATCAAAATCTCCATTCCAAGAATCTTCTTCGCTGCCCCTAAATCCTCCATGTCAAACTCCTTGCTGAGTTGTAATTTTACTTTACTGACCTCTAATTTATCCTTTGCTGTTATAAGCATATCATCAATATGTAATAACAAATATGTATTTGATCCACCACTTTCTTTTCTAAAATACACACAACTATCATAATTACATCTATCAAAACCATGAGTAGTCATGAATGTATCAAACCTCTTATACCACTGTCTTGGTGACTGTTTCAATCCATACAAGGATTTCTTAAATAAGCACACATAGTCTTCCTTCTCTGAAGCTATGAACCCTTCTGGTTGTTNTATCAAACCTCTTATACCACTGTCTTGGTGACTGTTTCAATCCATACAAGGATTTCTTAAATAAGCACACATAGTCTTCCTTCTCTGAAGCTATGAACCCTTCTGGTTGTTACATGCAGGTGATTTCCTTAAGTACTTCATGTAAGTATGTTGTCTTGACATCCATTTGCTCAAACTCCAAATCATGCTTAGTCATTACTCCAAGTAAAGCCTGAATAGAATTATGCTGCACAATTGGTGAGAACACATCTGTAAAATCAACACCCGGGATCTGACTGTAGCCTTTTGCCACCAATCTAGCCTTGTATCTAGCATCTTCAATCCTAGATGTACCTTTCTTTCTTTTGAACACCCATTTACAACTAACCACATTTTTACCTTTAGGTAATTTCACCAAGTCCCAAGAGTTATTTTTGTTTAATGACTTCATCTCCTCCTGCATAGCAATCATCCATATGCTAGAGTCACTGTAACTGACTGCCTCTGAAAATCTTCAGCCACATTCAATACATAAGCTACCAAATCTATTTCCCCATACCTATGTGGAAGTCTAATCTGTCTATGAGGTCTATCCTTTGCTATAGAATACTGTGGTACTGGTGGTGTAGGTAAAGTAGGCAAGTTATTTGTTTCTGTCAACCCCAAACTGGACTGATCTATGGTAGAATGTTCTGTAACCTGTGATTGTTCCTTTAAACCAATTTCTAACTCCACCTGAGTTGAATAATTCTACTCCTTAGTTTTATTAGAATCTCCACGAGATGAACCACGAATCATAGGAAGTTCATCAAATACCACATTCCTACTAACAACCACCTTTCTAGTCTCTAATACCACAATTTATACCCTTTCACACCTGATTTATACCCAAGGAAGATGTACTTTCTAGACCTAGGCTCCAACTTCCCATTATCCACATGAGCATAAATCGGACACCCAAAACTTTTCAGATCAGAATAGTAAGAAGGTTTACCAGACCATACCTCTTCTGGAGTCCTTTTTTCAATGACAACTGAGGGTGAACGATTAATTAGAAAACAAGCTGTAGTAGCAGCTTCAGCCTAAAAATACTTAGGCAACCCAGAATTTGAAAGCATGCAACGAATCTTTTCCATCAAGGTTCTGTTCATCCATTCTGCCACACCATTATGTTGAGGAGTTCCAGGTACTGTCAAGTGTCTAATGATACCTTCAGCCCTGCAGAAGCTATTGAATTCATCTGAGCAAAACTCCAACCCATTATCAATGAGTAGACATTTCACTTGCTTTCCGGTCTGCTTCTATATCAATGTTTTCCACTCCTTGAAGGTCTCAAACACATCATTCTTCTGCTTTAAGAAGAATACACAAACTTTCTTGGAGAAGTCATTAATCATTGTCAACAAGTAATAATAGCCACCTTTAGATGGTACCCTAGTTGGTCCCAAAGATCTGAATGGAT
>CAIGRP010034973.1:0-15498 GCA_903798385.1 Fraxinus cuspidata
ACCATTCATTCCTGGCTCCGCCCCTCACTGTGATTGAACTCCCCTTTCAAAGTCTTCCCATCTCCCTTTGTCAATCTCAGTTCGTTGCTCTATAACCAATCCATTATCAAAATAAACACAGAATTCACCAACAGTTTTGGAAATCATAAAGGTACTCGTAGGATTCTTTAACGAAAATATTGCCTCAAAATTACAAAAATATACGCATATAACATATTTTTTAATTAGTATAGTATACTAAGGAGAATACAAGAGTTTCAAAAGATTTTCTTTGTTGAGCGGTTTGGTTAAAAATGCATCTACTCCAGCTTCAACCATCTTGTTTATCACTTATGGTTAAAAATGCATCTACTCCAGCCTCAACCATCTTGTCTATCTCTTCTTCTCCTCTTTCATGTGCAGTTAGTGCAATTAATTGTATGTGAACACCATAAGTTCCTTCCTCTTCTCTGATGCGTCGAGTTGCTTCTATCCCGTTCATCAATGGCATCTGCTAATACACCAACAGCACAAAAAAACAATAATAATAAAAAATGAAACATTTTTAAAAAATGTACCTATAGCGAAGGATTTAAGACAAGAAAATTTTGCTTTACCTCACAATCCATTAGGATATAATCAAAAGGTATTGAAATCTTGGAAGCTCCGGTTAAGTATTGATCCTTAAGATCCTTGTAAACTGCTTCAAGAGCTTGTTCCCCATTCACACAGGAAAATGTGTTTGCACCAAGCTGGGAAGCTAAAGACGTTGCTATTTTGCGCCCGATGGGATCATCATCTGCAACCAAGATTTTATTCCCGGTCAATGGCTTCATAATGCTCATGCCCTCACCCTTTTGTAATGGAAGATTTTCTTTTGATAATTTCCCTTTCATACCCCGATTGTGGCTAGTATTAGCTGTACCTGAAGTGTGGAATTCATGACGAATTTGTCCAGGCACAATATTTTTGGGGTTAAATATATTTTCTCTTCTTTGTGCAAGCTCGGGTAAAAGTTCTTCTATTTCATCCTTCCGGCTAGGAGTATTTTCCAAGGACGATATTCCAACAATTTGCCAAGTGTGAGTCTTATTGGCTGAAGCGGAATTATTGTATTGAGGCAGAAACTTATCAGAATTGTAAGTGTTTTCTCCTCTTCTTAGTGGTGTGCATTGTGCCACCAAACTCCGGCAAAAGTCCTATAATTTGTTTTAAACGGGAGCCATGGAGTGGCTTAGATACGATTAAATCCATTGCAGGTAGCTTACCGTCATCAAGGCCATGAAAATTTATGCTATTCGTGCCTGGTTTATCTAACCAAACTCCGGCAAAAGTCCTATAATTTGTTGCTTGGATCCCTTCTGAACTCAGCCACAGCCCTACTGATATCACGAAATGGCCCAGCGCTTGTATCAATCACAATCAAAACGAAGCTCGAATAACTTCTAGCACTAATCTGTCTTTGAAGAGAAGGAACATTATCTGTACCTTCTAGTGAACTAAGGGGCACGTCCTTTGATCGAGTACTAGATGCCCTTGATGTATTAATATCAGATTTACCTGAGGTGTTTTGGCATGAAAGGTTCAGTTTCTGTTTGATTCTCTTGAGAGTATCTGAAAGTTGTTCGTGTTGCTTGACTGCATATACTTTTATCCCCCGTCGTGCCATGAATTTCTGTATAATTTTGGCCCTTTCGTTGCTCTGGATAAATATTACTACTTGGGATACTTCTGCCTTGGGGCTATGGCTTCTATTAATAGATCCCCAATACTGATAAGAGCAACTCAATGTGGAACCACCAAGAACTTCAATGCCGTCGTCTCTTGCATTTCCAGACATGCCTATTTCAGTGTAAGTGCTGAAGAAGGCGTTGAACCTGAAACAAGTTCCCCTTTCTCCAACTTCCTTGTCCACAATCCCTATTTCTCCTCCCATTAGACGAACCTAAAATCAAACAATAAAAAAACGGGAGTTTAGTTTTCAAAGAAACTGTAGTATGTTGAAACATTGACATACTAGAGACTGAACAATGCCAAGTCCTAAACCAGTTCCTTCTTGTCGAAGAGCTGTCTCTTTGACTTGAACATAGTTTTCAAATACAGATTTTTGCTTCTCTTTTGGAATCCCTTTCCCCGTATCATTCACCTCAAATATATATTCCATACAATTTGGATCTTGTCGAATAGTACGACTCACTATGAGATTTGTCAATCTGAAAAAACAAGCATGATGTGTAGCTCATCCTGTTATTGTGATTAGAAGCAAGTATTACATTCACAAAACTCGGTTTTCTTGCCCAAGCACGAACTGTCACATGCCCGTCTGAAGTATATTTGACAGCATTACTTAATAAGTTACCCAAAATCAGTTTCTATCTTCCACGATCACCTTTCACACGAGAAAATTTCTTAGTAATAGAGCCATCATTGGGATCCATTACCACATCTACCCCCTTCTTCATACCAACAGGATGATACAAATCAACTACATCTTCTAGAAGTTGTTCCAAGTCGAATTCTTCTTCTTCAAGATGCATTTTACCGGCTTCAATCTTACTTGCATCAAGAATGGAATTCAATATACCTGAAATAATGCACTATTGTTTAACCTAAATTGTTGTTAACCTAAAACAAGCTAGTATAGCTTTAAAAAAGTAAAAATACTTTTAGAACTTCTTTCTGGCCAAACAAAATTTTAGTAGTTGCTTTTCTTTTTTTTCCCTAAGAAAAACTACTATTATAGAAACGCTAAAAATCTTATTTTATAATTTTAAGCTTAGGCAAATATGCTCATAACAAATACGCATGAAACCATACCAACCTAAAAGGTCCTTTGCACAAGCTTCCATTTGCATCAAATTTGTCTGCAATTCCGATCCAGTAAGGCCTGCTAAAGAGGCACGCACATCATGGCTTGCACTAGCAAATGCAAGACTCTTATTCAAATTCTTCCTTTCTGCTTGTTCAGTTGATTCCTTCTGCCTTATCAGCACAACACATAATTTCATCTCTCTTCTTGCAGCTCGAACAGTCAATAACACAAAGTGAATACGATAATGGCCATATCAGCAAAGATAAGTTTGAGTGGCACAAAAGCAGATTTGATGTTCTTGTGAATGAGACGCCATATAGTTTTCAGGTAAAGCCAGCACAAATTCCTAAAATTCAAATGAAATTTTAATATCCCAACATACATCTTTTTCGTTTCTGATTTAAATAAATGAATTCAAGATAATTCATGAACTTGTCTTGCGAAATGACTTTTACAGTTAAATTTATGTAAATAACGAAACATACAAATTTCAGTCCGGCAATTTCAACTGGCGAACAGTTAAACACATACTTCTTTTCCCATATGCTTAATGTAGAGGCTCGGAATGTGCCATCACCGGCCTGACACTTGACATTTTCTACAGTTCCAACTTGATCACTATTAGGGCTTAATAATTGAAATGAAACTTGATTTATATTCAAGATCACGCGAGTGTTGGAAATCCATTCAGCGAGTACATTCCCGTCTTTTTTCCAGATATAAGCTTCCATTGTAGAAGAATATGCCGATGAAGAAATTAGTCAATGATTTCACAGAAAATCCTTAAGACACTACCATTTTTTCATTTATACAGGCGGTACTAAGAAATGGAAAATCTTGAGAATTGTCCCATTGGGATCCCATGGTAGCATGGGCATTTGTACTATTCAAGGTTTCTTGAAACCAACTTGAATTGACTACATCAGAAGGAGGAAATTTTATTGATTCGCCATATAAATTTCCCGTGTCATGATTTGCAGCCTGAGTATACCAATTGTATTTTGTTGTATCAGTTTGGTTGGAAGAAAATGTAGAGTTGGAATACACAGCAAATATTTGATCGCCTCTTCTATAATATGCGAAGAGCAAACCATCTAATGAGATAAATGAAATCTGTGACAGGTGAGGAATTGTTGATATTGCTAGAAATAATGTAGAAGCCACCTCCATTATGCAAACAAAAAAGTGTTTGGCGTGCAGTGTTGGATGGTACTAAAGTTGATAGATATATACCAACCTCCGACTCAATCTTGGAGAATTGAAGCTCATTTCGTCCCAATGATGAGCTTAAAGATTGTGCTAAATTCACAGTCGATGCATTGGTTGAAGCAAAAAATGAGGCTGTGTTTTCAATTAATCTAGAGAGTAGTTGTTGATTGATGTTGTGGGAAAACAGGTTCACTTCATTTTCGATTCTTGTAATCCTGATTGTAATCCTGAGCCAGAAGGGAGTCATCAAACCTGGAAGCAACAATACCATGATCATCTGCATTAAAATGTATTCAAGAAACATTAATCAAATTAATACAGATTATTGTTCTTAACATCCTTGAACCTAAAAATTCAATTCGGTTCCCAAGTTTAATTACCAGGACAATGAAAAGAAAAACTGGCTGCGACACTACAAATAAGCTTCATTTTGGACTTGATTTTCAATGGGTAACTATAGACTTTCCTGCATCTCCATGGAAAAGTTGGGCATTTACAAATTAATGTGGCATACATTCCACAAAGAGAAATTGTATATTTGATACAAGATTGAATCACAAGAAAATGTGTATTGCTACAAGCCACTATAAAGTTAAAGGTCATTTTTATATGACAGAAACCTTAAATATTTTTTAAGCTCAATATTTTAGTATACTGTGTAATAGGTAACAAAGTCGCTATAATCTTGTTAAGTTTTGTTAATTTCACAAGAATGTGTAGGTAGAATGTTGCAAATTTAGTTATTAAGGTATGATTATTATTGTAACGTGGTAAGCTCAATATTTCTCCTACTTTTTTTTCTGCCGTAACATAAAAGAAGTTTTAAACATTCAAAATTAATATTGCAGTTTTTAGTTTTATTTTTTCAGTCTGAGTTGCATAAACTGTAACAGTCTTAACACTTCATTACTAGCTAGGAGACGAACTAACCGGTTGCAGTAGGGATTTAGAACTTCTAAATACCTTTGAATTTAGAGTCGCATTGAGATGCATGAAAAGGCAAGTTTAAATTCTGGGATTAATTTTTGCAATTAACTGTAATTTTGAATCACAAAAATTTAAAACTTTCCCTAAGACTTTTTTTCTAACTCTCTTATTATGTTGTTATTGAATTATACTTTTTTTGTTATTGAACTATTTTATTTATTGATAATTCATACGCACGCCACTCGTTTTTTTTTCCTCAACATTTTTTTTGGTTTCTTTGTAAGAGGGTCAGAAAGATAGTATACGTAATAGAATCTGTGTGAAGAGCATATTTCAAAAGGATTATGTTACATATTTATGTTGTCCAAGGCAAGAAATTGCATCCTGAGGAAGTTTAATAAATAAAGAATCACACTTAGGTTGTGTGTGAATTTGTATTTCAAGAACTATTTCTTCTGGTTCTTTTTTTTTTTTTTCAAGAATTATTTTCTTGTGTTCAATGTTTTATAGTAGTAATTGTTTTTAAAATAAGAGTGCGAGCGTAACGTTACAAGTTTGTTTAACAATAAAATCGATTAGTCGATTATATACAAAAATCGACCATAGTGATCTATGAATCACATATGGCAAGAATTTGTATATAACACCTTCGAATTTCTTAAGGCCTTATTTAATCTGGAATCATATGGAGTAACTTAATCATATAAATCAACTAGAATAGTCTGTCCTGGGATTAATCAATAAAAAGGAAAAGAAATATCTATAAAAGTTGAAGAACCTTAATTAATACAAATTTGGACCACCCCACGATGAATGTCCTTTTAAGCTGAACTGTTAACGCTTGGTTTCCATGAATGTTTGGCAACAACGTGTCCTAAACCATGTTCGGAATAAAATCTGGAAAATTTTTAAAGATTTAACTGAAACAACTTTACTCTTGCACAATTATAAGGCATATTTTACTTGTCGCCCCACCCCCCAAAAAAAAATAAAAAAAAATAAAAATGCCTAGTTTGTCTTGATGGATATCCATTACTTGATTATTGGTTGAAATGCACTTTTTGTATTAATAGGAAGAATAGATATGAAGTAACAATACAAATAGACAAATCAATATATGGTGCACTACTTAAAATTTCATCTCCAGGAATTACAAACTTCTAATTGAAGTCTATTTCATATTTATATCATATGGTCTCGTGTAAACATTACAAGGTAACAATGGCAATTTAGTCCCAATAGTTTCACTTTCTGTTAAATCACTTTTAGTCCCTCTGCTCTCCCAATTTGCAGCGGTAGTTGTTGGAGTAGCATAGAAGATGAAGGGGTGGTTTTGCCCCAGTAAAAGTCGACCACATGCTTCTCGCATAATAATCTAATGTCAATTTGGACGGATTCCATCCAAAAAAACTGCCGCTGTTATGTCAACTGATCAAGATATTTTCTGCAAATCACTTCCTGAAGGAAGAATAATCCGTTAAACAAGACTTCCCATGTATCTTCAGCATGCGTAGAACAATAACACATCGCTCAGAAGTTAGAACAGTTCTGTGTCCATTGTAAACCATGAAATAGAACAAGAGTGGAGGCAAGAATAGAGAAGAAGAGCATAAAGATGGCAGTAATCTGCAATTTTCAACTTAAATACACAACGGACATTTGTTGAGTAAACAATTCGATGTTATAGCAAAAGATCATAAAAATGCTGTTTGAGCCTCAAATTAGAACAAAAACTTTAACTGCGCTCCTGCAACCAAGCACAACAACTTTTCAAGTTCCAAGATAAGAATTTAAGAGAAAGACACTAATCACTCGGAATGTCAAATACACCAGAGAGGAAAGTAACCAATAACACCTCGGTGACAACCCAATATCCTGCAATAGTATTTCCAATACCCATGATTGCATCATAATTTATTTATTTATTTAACGAAATTAGCAAAAAATAGTAGAGCCCTCTTCCTCTTTAATGCAGGGAAATGATACTCATGAGGATGCATCACCTGCAGAATAACAAATTGCAACATATTCAGATAACTTAAGAGACACAGTGCACGACCTGCATTGGGAAAACCATTGCCAGTCAAGTAGATAAGAAAACAAAAACAAAAACAAAAAAGAATAGCTGATAACCCCGTGCAATAAGTTCAAGTATAAGCAATTCTATAAAAATCATAAAGAAATATACGATGTTAGTTTGTTAACAAGCCATCACAACAGGTAGGGTTGTAACAGCTAGCTAGTATAACAACTACTGGACTAAAGTAGTTGAATAGTTGAAATAATAAAGACTGCTTTACCAGTGCAGCGTCTGTTAAATAAATATTATTTATCTATATACCACTTCCAGTAAAGGGAATACCTTGTCAACCAAACATTTGTCATAGTTGGGAGAAGAATAGCTGATGATGATGGAACTATGTGCACAGCCTGGGCAGCATTTACATCTTTAGCCAGAGCTCTTAAAGTCACGTTTTGATCCATCTTTTGCAGGACAGTAGATTATATGGGTTCTCTTTAAAAATAAGATTAAATAATTTTGTCACCAAGAAACCTTTGTAATGATTTCAAAGTTAGCCCGCGTAAGTGATTCTGGCAGAAATTCCATTAACTGTAAAGGGGGTCTCTACTCTTGACTCTTCTCTTCATCATCTCAGCCCACCTAGCAAAGAGATTAGCAACCTCAAACTTTCCAGAAAACTTCATCTTTTGAGCCAACTCCTCCATTATATCAGATTTACCAGCCCGGGAAAAATCAGCAATGAACTTGTTGTAATCAAGGTGAGGTGCCCTCATTCCTTTCTGAATCATTTCTTCTAGATATTTACAAGCCTCAATAGATCTTCCTTGCCTTATAAGCCCTCCAATGAAAACTGTGTAAGAGTTCTCATCAGGACAACAGCCCTTCCTCTTCATCTCCTCCCAAAATGCACAGCCCCTATCATAGTTTCTCGTGACAAAGTAAGATTTCATTATCATATTGTAAGTGTGGATACTCGGCTGAACATCGTTCTGGATCATCTTCTTATATATCTTGACCGCATTGTCTGGCATCTTCCCATTCGTCATCATTTTGATCAGAGCATTATAAGTCCGTCCATCAGGTGGGCATCCTTTCTCGCTCATCTCCTTTAACAACTCATACACCATATCCATCTTCTTTTGATTTCCAAACCCGGTCATCAAACAAGTGTATACTGCACAATCTGGCTCACATCCAGAACCAAGCATTTCATCCAAGTAATCAACTGCTTCCTTCATTTTTCCATGTTTGCACAAGTCCTTAATCAAGATCGTGTAGCTTCTTCTGTTGGGAAATGGACCTTTGGCCTTCATCACCTCAAAAAACTTGATTGCATCAGACCATCTTTTGCCTCTCAACAACCCCTCAAGCATTGTGTTATGGGCAACAATGTCAGGCTTAAAACCCTTATCGATCATTGCATTCCAGATCCTCCCAGCCTCCATCAAATTCTTCATCCTGCACCAACCGTTGAGCAAAACACTATAAGTTCTCAAATTAGGTGTGAACCTATGCTCCAACTTCTCGAACAAAGCCTGCGCTTCCTTTCCAAGCTTCTTCTTTCCTAATGCATCCAGCAAACAGTTGATCGTCTCTACCCCTACTTTAAACCTATACTTCTTCATCATGTCAAAAATCCCTACTGCCTTTTTTCTCTCTTTTGCAGCTGCAAAAACTCTGATCGATGTAATAAAAGTTTCCATGGTGAGCAAACCCTTCACGCCCATTTCTTCAAGAACTGACACCATGGTCTCAAACTGCCTAGTCTTTCCGAGAATATTCATCATTGCGTTGTACGTCCTAGAATCATGAGCAAACCCAGACCTCTGAGCAGCCCAACAAAAAAACCGAAATGCAGGTTTCCGAGCATGCTTAAATCTCTCCAACACATCCACCACAAAATCATGACTTAAATTCAGCTCACATTCCTCTAAAACTGCCTCCATATTCCGATCCACCCCAAATGTTTCATCAATCAGTTTACACACTCTCTCCACCTTCTTTTGATCAGCCTTTGATTTCACATCTTCAACAACAGTCAATTCACTTTCATCACTGCTCTCGGCTTCAGAATCGTAAGGCGTTAAATCCCCAAACGGAACGCCAGAAAAGGGCCTAAATTTATTTAGGTCATACAATAAAGTATTGGAATTGGAAAGGAAATTCAGATTCTGCTGGGGCACTGATGGCAATTGTCTTTGAAAAGGAAAGCGCCGAGAAGGGTATACCAAAAAGTATGGAACTTGACAACGACTACACTGTAAAATTTTATCCGTAAAATAATCAAGCAAAGAAGGCACGGGCAGAGAGCTACCTCGAACTTGCTTCCCTTCAATTCCTCCTCCTCGTACCGCTGGGTTTCTTTGGTGATTTTCAGAGAGTAGTTCGATACTTCTAAGGAAGGGCTGGACATTTTTTGAGGTACTTCGCGGGAAATTTGACAGGGAAGATTTCCTGGAAGTTATAAAATAAAAGGCCATTCAATATCAATAAAATAGTGGTCAGGACCAGTGTTTCCGATCGGACGGTGGATTTCTGAATGCAGGGTGGGTGGCGCGTGACTGGTGCAGTAGGTGAAAAGAACCGGAAAGAGGAGAGATGCTGCCAATTCTGGGTTACCCCGACATAATGGGTTTCATTTCTTTTGGGCCGTTACATGATAAAGATACGAAAATTGACGGAAATAGCACTACAATAAGAAAAATAATTATAGTAGCACTCTTTGTGGAATTTTCTTTCCCGCGAAATAATTTTCTTTCCAGCATTTTATCCTTGAAAATTTTTGCACCGCTTTGTTTCTTCCATCAAATGGCCCCAAATAAAAGATCCAGCAATGGTCGATCGCCGTTGGTCAATGAAAGGCAGAAAATCACCGCGTTCTTCTCCAAACAAAATCCTGAACCTAACCCTAAATCTACATCCTGCCGAAACCCAAGCCCTAACCCAACAACGCCGCCGTCTTTCCAGACCAAGCGCAAGAAACCACTACTGACCGTCACACCTAATTTATCTTCATCTCCTTCAACCCCTGACTCCGCGAAGAGATTGTATGAGCAAGACGTTGTTGACAAAAGTATCAAAATTTATCGTCCTTTGGATAAATCTTGGTGCGAAGGTCGGGTGAAATCGTTTGATAACATTTTGGGGAAGCATTTGGTGCAGTATAAGGATGCCAACGAGGAATTATTGGATCTTTCGGAGGAAAGGATTGAGTGGGTAGCTCTGCCGGTGATGAAAAAGTTTCGGAGATTGCGAAGGATTTCAGTGGTAGAAGATGAAGAGGACAATATCAAATATCCGGAGGGTATAGCCTTGGAGGATGACAACTGTTCTGAGGAATGGACTTTGAGGAAGAAGACTCGAAAATTGAAAAATCGGATTATAGAAGAAAGCTGAATAAAGGAAGTGGAAGTTGAATTGAGCTAGTGGTAGAAGTTTGAAGCAGCGTGTGCCTAAGAATTCTTTCAGTGTCAATTGGGGAGAGAAAGAGTAGACTGAAAATAGTGCTGATTGTAAGTATAAAGAGTTCGGTTTTTCATTTATACACTGTCTGAACTCTGAGGAAAATGCTGATGGGAAAAAAAAAATTGTGTACTGCTATTTGGGAATGGGATTGTTGGAGGCTTTTCTTCTATATTCAAGCATTTTCTTTTGTTTTTATGGAATTGATCTTAATTGAAAGCTGTTTTCAGCTTAATTTTCATGTTTAAGTTGATAATTATGACATTTGTGGCGGTTAGATTGAAATCATATTATTTATCTAGTTTTTCTTGTTAATACATAAAAATTAACTACTTACATTTCTTTAGCCACCAGCTAGTTGTTAATGTTGCAATTTGTTTGGATGGTTCCTTTATACTTGCTGCATGCAGTAAGAGACGGGTGATGTTGCACGATTAACCAGTAAGTAAATTGTTAAGGTAATTGCAGGAGTTTGAAAAGGTGAAGATGTTTCATCTCTAACCCCTTCCCCCATTGCTCAAATCAGAAGAACTAAAAATTATAAATACTTGAAAACCAGATGCAATGACGACTTTCCTCACGAAGGAGTAATTGAAACTCGCAGGTCAAATATGCAGCACTACTTTGTTGGAAATCCATCTTAATAAGTTGCGTATTTCTGTTGGAAAAATCTATATGTTAGCTTGCTCATCCCATCATCTATTAGTGTAGTATCAAAGTATTCCTAGTATTGTTGAGAAAATAGAAGGTGCATTGAGGTAACATACAGTCACTGGGAGCTTGGGTGATAAGATAATTGCAATGTAGCAGTACTTTGGATCAAATTAGAAACCATGGACAATGTACATAAACATTCTGCTCTGCTTGACTACTTTTTGATTTGCTCATCTGTAAAATGGTCGCAGTGTATCTTAAATTTCACAAAAAGGAAAACACTTAGATAACCCATAAGCTTGGCATGATGTATGACCTAAGAAATTTAGGTGTCGGAGGGCAATCATTCTCTTCTTATTGGTTCTGTAACTGCGATTTCATCATTTTGGTGCATTTTGATCGCCCTCGTCGTGTTCCTTGTCTTACAGTTGCTCTCTTGTTTCTGTTTTTTCCTTTTACAATGTATCTATGAAATCTTGTCTATCCTCTTTTCTCCCGAAAGGGAAAAAATGATACTTGGTGCATTACTCAAGGGAACTTGATTAGTTTTGTATTTCAATGTCGTCTTCCTTCATCAGAGCTAGACATATCATTGTCAGAATTCTGTAACCGAAATGGAAAATGGATGATTAAGTTATTGAAAAGTACCAATCTAAAATAAGGTGAGTTTTAGGGAAATAACCTCATATTTTTGCCTTATGCTGCTTTGAATTGTCGTGATCATCAAATGAATATGCATATGGGAAGAAGTATCCTAAGCAACTGCTAAGAATGTGAATATTTTAATTATGGACAATTGGGTATGCTGAAAACTTAGGTAGGATGCTAATGGTAATTTAGCATTAATTACCAGTAGAAGATTAGGAACTTACAGTAAGAAATGAAAATGGATAATTCCATGTTCCACACTGCTTATAAAGTAATACTGTGAACTGCTAAGTGGGTAAATGGTAAATGAATAAGAAATCAACATTTTCAATACGAAATGTATAAACTCTTGAAACTCTCAAGAGTTGAAAAACAAAATTGACCCTCTGTATCGTATGAGAATATGCTAATGCAAATGGAGCTTATTTATTATTTGAATGTTGTCGTCAACACCTGCCTTGACTTCTCGTGCAGGTTGAATTTATTTTTTATTATTAAAGGCCTGACAACTTCCAAAGTTTTCATTAATAGTTGTGATGAAACTTGTGCTCGGCATCTTTGGGTTCTAATTCCAATTTTATTTCTAACAAATGAACTGCCAACAGTTTGTACATAATTTTGGATACTTGAAGCCAACAAAGTTGCATGAACAGCTTACAATTACAGCCACTGATCTGCACCAAGAAGCACTTCTATCAGCGGCAGAGGCGCAATCGGAATCAAGAATTAGTACTGCATTTTCTTTTTCTGGCTCCGTTCTTGGAACTTCAAACTTCCCCTGTTAAAAGTACCAAGAAAATCTCTTGAATTAATTAAAAGGCAAGAAGAATATATTAATAATAAATATTGTAACTTATTAGAATATTACAACCTCAAATTGTGGCAATAATATAAAAGGGTGGAATGCTCCCGTGAATCATGCCGGTGCAATTCAAAATGAAAAAAGAAAAGAAAAGGTTTAGTATTAACATTGTGAAGTGAAGAAGGTGCTCGTGTTATACATGCCTATTGTATATCTGCTCGTGTTGTCCAAGGCGCTGAAGCGCCTAAAGCAATATAGTACGAGGAGAATATCCGAAGTGGATAGCGTCGATATGAACGAGGGCCGAGCCACATGGCTATAAGACACATCTGTCGATGGCAGTCAATGCTTCAGCATAAGATACAGATCTTTTAGGCAAAGATATGCCCAAAATAAAATCTTATAACTAATGGATGTGACATCCTTGCAATAGACGTCAATGTGTCAATTCGAATCCAGAAACATTAAATGCCCATCTATCTATGGAGTAATAGATGAACGTCTATGAAGAGACGCTTCGGACCAGTAGATGAAGCCACTATTCTCCATCCAACGTTTCATCTTTCACTTATTTCTCTATAAATACTTATACTCTATGCCTTTTTAAGGAAAAGTAACTTCACTATTAAGAATTCATATTTTCTCTTCCCTTCTTGAGATACTATAGAAATCCTAGCAGTCCACACTACCGGATCATCGACTAACTTGATCGTTGGAGTATTCGTGGTCGCTACCACCATTGTCAGGAATGGCCACAAGCGACTGGCCGTTTGTGTCAAGTGTGCAGGGAGGAATATACGTGGAGTTGCTTTCTGTTGGCCACGTAGAGGTCCATTTCCTAGGGTCAAGCTCCTCTTTTATCTAAGCCCAAGCCGGGGGAGCCTCTACTATTTTATTTGATCGTTTTTGGCGAGGCAGTAATAATATGAGTTATATTATCACTAAAATTATTAAATTAAGAATTATTTAATGAACTAAAATATGACATTTATTAATAAATTAAGAAAAATCGATTGAAAGCCTGAATTAAAAAATTTACAGTGAAAACTCACTACTAGTTTTGTTATTTATTTCTTGGAATTAGTATAATCATCCCACACGTGATCAATTAATGCATTTTAAAATGCAATGTGCACATCTTTGACCTTAATTTGTACAAGAAGAAATTCTTGAAATCAATTATCGCATTAATACATTTCGAAATGCAATGTGTAAATGTTAATTAAAAATAATACACATTAAAATAAATTAAAACAGAAAAAACTAGAGAATAAATGGTGTAGAAGAACTTACAATTTGGTGTAATATAAGATGAAGGGCAAAACGGAAATAATAAATTACACCAAATTTTACACCGAATGAATAGTGTTACACCAAATTTGATGTAACACTGTTCATTACACTAATTTAACGTACCATTAGAGATGCTCTAACAAACTATTCAACAACCGTGCTACATTGACGAAAAATGTTGATATCTTCCTTAATAGAATGCTATTGGACTGTTTTAAAAATAATCAACTTTTACCCCTAATCATTTCCTGCCACCAATACATCTGTCAACTAGAATGTCAATATTTTCGGGCAAAATAACTTAATTCAACATTAAATTCAGTTGTTTGACGTAGCACACATTTTTATATAAATTTACATATTTAAATTTGCCTAGTACCTTATTTCTAAATCCTGATCCTTCACTAGAACAAGGAATGATGGTTTGAGAGTTAAACTTGCTACAAATTTTTGAAAGAAAATGTCTTCAATTGAATTATAATGGACGGTTTCTAGTAGTTGAAAGCATATGCCCATCGTCTCTTTTAATATATATTAGTCTTATATCCGTGCAATGGGCTATATTATTTTTAAGGTAATGTTAGTGGGTCGAATATTAATGAAATTATTCTTAAAGTTCACTAAGTTTTCAACTAAGCTTAGGCAATTATAATCTTAAGTATTTAAACATACAATTTGTAAATAAAATGCATGACTCAATTCAGAGTATTTTTTATGGATGTAGTTTTTCATGTGCACATGAAGTAAGGTACATATTTCATATTTAGTCACAGAAGTTGATACATATAAAACCACATGCTGACATGAACATGGGATTGGATTTACGCACAATCAAAATAAACGTAGGCCTAATGAAATAACTTTGCCCATCAAACCAATATGGTGTTGTAAAATACTTGTGGGACAGATAAGGTTCGTATGCTCATACATGATCGATACACCTAAAATAGCAGTAACCAGATGCCAAAAACAGGAAATAATGCTTTCTACAAAAAAGGTAAATAAATAAATAAATAATATGGAAGATATATCTCCAAGGCATGACAACGAAGTCAAAAAATTGGGGAGGAAATATTGCTTTTAAACTAAATTTAATAACAAGAAAGCAGCTTGTAGCAAGTTGTACAATTACAAGAAATAATAGCAATTGAATTTTCATTTAAGAAGTATTAAAATAGGCCTTCAATCATGCCAAAGGTTAAGGACCAAGAGGCTTGTAGGAAGGTCCTTTTCACGACTCCTGTAATGGCCTTTTGTGCTTGGGCTTCAACGCCTCCTGCTGTACTGTCTCAATATTGTCCATTGTTATCCCTTTCATTTCTGTTATTTGAGCTTTCAATTTGGACAGCTTACTTATTTCTTCTAGATGATTCATACAATGAAGATGAATTTCACCAAATTATCATTAATGAATCTACCTTTAAAATCAATCTGTTTTTATAATGAAGGGAATGTGGCGCAATGATGCCAAACAACCCCTTGAGCTGGATCTTGTAATTGACCAGTTGACTGCCTTATTTTAAATGGGGGTAAATAGTACAAAACGTCATTACCTTTCAATGTTATTGTGCAAAACGTCCATACCTTTCATTTTTTGGCATTTTCACCCTTACCTTCCACATTTCATTGCGCAAAAGGTCATTTTCAATATTTTTCCAATAAAATGACGATTTTACCCTTCTATTAAAA